>BRXX01000071.1:0-12089 GCA_030267905.1 Triparma verrucosa | reverse complement strand
CTTCACCTCAAACATGGTTGAGGTGTAGCAGGAAGCGATGGAGTTCACATTCTCGTGGAAGGCTTGGAGGCGCACCTTGACCTTCTCCTCGGTGTCATCAGCCCTATGCGTGAGGCGCTTCTTGATCGCCTCCGTGGGAGGGGGGGAGAATTTCAGGTGGTATATCTTGCCCGTGTCCGGGTCCGTCCTGCGTCCCACCACTCGTTCCACAAGGATCTCGTCGGGGACTTTGAGGAAGACGAAAGAATCGCAGGTAATGCCGGCGGAGGCTAGGGCGTCGGCCTAGGCTCGGGTTCGCGGAAAGCCGTCGAGGAGCCAGCCCTTGGTCTTGCAGTCCTGCTGGGCTAGCCTCTCCTTCACGACTCCGATGATAACTTCGTCGCTGACAAGCTGCGATGAACGGAGCGAGGAATGGGGCGGAAGACGAGCCGAAGAGCGAAGCGACGAATTAGAATAGGGCGGGGATGATAGTGAGTATGAATATGCCTAGCTCCTCGAAGGGTTCTTACCTCTCCGGCGTCCATCTGCGCCTTGGCCTTCTTCCCCACCTCCGAGCCCGCGGCCACCGCCGCCCGCAACATGTCGCCGGTAGATAAATGTACGACGTCGTATCTGGCTTTGATGATCTCGCACTGCGTGCCCTTCCCTGAAGCAGGGGCGCCGGCTATTATGATCTTGGGAGGGGAGGAGGCTGCAGGAGCTGCTGGGGCTTTCCAGACGGAGCCGATACTCATCCGCGCTGAGTATTGTCCGTCGCCTGTTAGGCTCTTAGTCGACTTCCGCTGCGGCCCTGTCAATCTGGGCGGCATGCTGTTTGGGGGGGAGGGACAAAGGCCTGCGGGAGAGCTGAGCGGTTATCAGGTGGATTCGGAGGATATGGGGAGGAATGACGAAGGAAGAAGAACACCCAGTGTCAACAACTGTTTCAGACACTTCCTTTGCTCCGCAATTAATGTTGACTTATGTGAGCAGCGAACCGTATGCTACAAAAATAAACCAGGGATTTGATCAGCCAAAGCAAGGAATAATAATATATAAAGAAGACTCAAGCAATTGGAAATCGAAGTAGAACCCCGCCCCCGACTTTACACTCTCCAGCCCTTCCAGAGAGCCACAGAGTTTAACAACCCTACAACGACAACCTTTCGCCCAAGTACCCCATCCCCTCCAACACACCAACCCCCTCGCCTCTTCAAAAACATTAATACCTTTATAATTACATTTCATTGCCAATGAAGTCTCCCACGCAACGTTCTACGAAGGTCTCAATTGAATTAGGGTCTCCGGGCTCAACCTCCCCCACGTCCCTCAGCATGAGGCCGCGAACAGCTTCAGCATTTGAGGGCAGGTCAAGGACTGCTTCATCGTATACGCAAGGGAACCAAATTGCGAGTGGAGCCGTGCCCATACGGGAGCCTCCCATGTCTCCCGAGGAGACAGACGCGTTTCTCCAAACCTTGCACTCTACACACGCCCTCCATATTCCCGACGAGTCCGACTATTACACCCAGGAGATCAACAAAAAGCTTGAATTGAGGTGAGGACTAATCACTAATCATATGCGCAGATCGCCAATCGCCAAGACCATTCTCACCCCCTCCGCCACTTGTCCTTACCAGGAGAATTAAAAAAAGCAAAAAGAGCGTGGAGAGGTGGAGGTCGGAAATTGAAGGCCTTCGGAAGGACTGGACCGAGGACAGAGAGGCTCGAGAGGAGGAGGTGAGAAGCTGAAGTGTTAAGCTCGCAATTCTAATTCGTTGTTGACGCCGGCCCCACTCCCGACACCCGCCCAATTCTAACTCGTTAGCGCCAATAATATTCCAATATTCATCATGTTCGTCGTCGCAGATCCGGCAGCTGACCCTGTCGATAAACAAATCGAACCTGAAGCGGGTGAAGAACGACCACGAGAAGGAGGCCCGCAGGCTGTCTGTGATGAACAAAGTGAAGACCCTAAACGAATTGTCGTCCGCCTCGACGAGTCTAGTGGACGAAGGTAGAAGCGGTTTAATGAACAGCATAGAAAGTTTGGGTGCGGGCGGACCCAGGGGAGGGAAGAGGCCGGAGAAGGGCGGCTGGAGGAGAAAGTTGGAGAGTGTGCTGAGAAAAGTTGACAACGATGAGGTGAAGGAGGCTTTAGAGGAGGCCAAGAAGCATGGTGAGCTGGGAATTCGGTCGATAATAATAATCGAGAGCAAACTCTAATTCGCCAACCCTCGTCGCAGAGTTTGGGGAGCAAACCTATTACGCCGCCGGCACGCTCTCCGCCAAGGCTCTTTTGTATGACACCACGGTGGACAGGCACGCGAAAGCGATAGACCCGGACACGACCTCGGACGTCGGCTTCTACAGCTCACCTTTTGATCTCACGTTGAGGGAAAAGTACATTAAGGAGAGCATGGAGAAGGAGAAGGACGACCAGGCGAGGAGAGAGAGAAAGGAAAGAAGAAAGTGGAAGAGAGATCACCCCAAGATAAAACCAACTCCTCCCTCTCCGCCTCCTTCCCCACCCCCGACCCCGCCTCTGCTCTACGATCCCACCTTGGTCCTCACGGAGAGCGAGAAGAAGAACTACTTCGGTTTCCAAGCAAGGGACAATTACTTCTCCGTCTACAGGCAATTGACAAAAGAGGTGAGGCACTGTGAGGACGAGCTGAGAATGCGTTGATTCCATAAAACTCCAAATTCTAATTCGTTAACCTCGATCATTATCTAATCTCGTCCCAGCACACAAACATCGTCCCCAACAACGTCGATTGGGCGAATTACAAGGCCCCGGAGTTCGACGACGGGAGCTACTACGAGGCGGCCGACAGCGACGAGGAAGCGGACATGAACCACGAAGTTGGCATTTTCTCCGACTCAGCTCTCACGCCGAGGCACAAGGTGAACAGGGCCTTCATCGAAAAGCAAACCGTCCTGAACGAGCCGCTCATGATCAGGACTACGGCAGTCCTCGGCGAGCCCAACACGGAAGATGCGAGGCTAAACGATGTGCTCGATCTGGCCGGGAAGAGCATTGGCGACGAGGCCGTGCAGGTGCTGGCCGACATTTTAGACGAGATTCCGCACCTCAGGCACATAAACCTCCGGGACAACCGTCTGTCCGACACCACCATCAAGATGATCGTGGAGCAGCTTATCAACCCCGACAAACCCATCAGGCTCCTATCGCTAGACCTCGGTTACAACGACGTTGACGGAGACACCGCGGAGCAGCTCGCGAAGTTCCTCTCGAGCAAGGTGAGGCAGAGGCGGATCTACGAGCTATCATCGTCAATATCGAAAACCTGCACCAGCAGCTGGTATTTCGACCTAACCCTCCTCGCTTATCGCAGCACTGCCACCTGGAGCGCCTCTGTCTCGCCAGCGCCGACGTGGACGACACAGAGTTGAACCACTTTTGCACTTCGCTCACGTACAACCGGACGATCAAGCACCTGGACTTTAGTCACAACATCATCGGCGGCGCCAAGGAGCTCCTTCACAAGACGGCGCCGAACATCGTCAAGGACAAGCGCGGGAAGAGGGCAATAATGCCAATGGGCGGGGAGGCAATCGCTATGGCGCTGCAGGTGAACAAGACCTTGACGCACCTGAACCTGTCGTGGAATCAGCTCGGCGCCAAGTCTGCAATGCTGCTGGGCGAAATGCTCATCACCAACAAGGCTTTGAAGTGGTTGGACCTGGGGTACAACAGGTGAGGAGGGAGCGCGGGAATGTGTTGATTACCTTTTGGTATCACCGCCACACACTTTTTTTCTAATTCGTCGCAGCCTCACTGAAAGCGGCGTGAGCGTGATCTTCCAGGGACTCGAAGAAAATAGGGTCCTGGAGCACCTGGATGTGACCAGCAACAACGTCGGCCCCGCCGCCTGCTGCACGCTCTCGACTGCGCTCAGGGGCAACAAGGTAATAAAGAAGATCGTCCTGTCCGAGAACCCAATCAGCGAGCAGGGCGCAAGGGCAATCTGCCGCAGCTTGAAGTACACCGTCGAGGGGAGGGACATCATGATGCGCGGTTGTAGCTTTAGCAAGAGGGGCTCCAATGCGTTTTTGAAGATGAAGGTCATTCCGAAGATTGGAGAATTCCTCGACAAATCGACGGGCCTCTCGCCCGAAGTAGGAGTCAGCGCCGACACCCCCTTGTTCGACATGTCGGACCCAGTGGGATATTACCTGCTCGACATGAGCGTCCCCTACAACCAGACCATCGCCAGCGAAATGTACTATCTGGCTTCGTACAGTTCCGGCTACCACTTCAAGCTGCTCAAGCACAACGGCAGTAACATCAAATTCGCCGCGCCGAAGCAGAGGACTGACGACATGATGCGAAATCGGAGGAGGAAGCAGAGTGTCGAATCATCAGCATCTCCCACCAAGCCCAATGAAATGGGCGGAACCATGGACTTCGCGCATTACAACGTGGACTGGCGCTTCAAGACGACCAGTATCTACACTGAGTTGGAGGGCCACGAGTGGGTGGACCAAATGGAGCACGATGAGCTTATAGATTCTAGCACGAACGATAGGTGGCTGATTCCGACTTACGGCATGCTGGAGGTAGTCCTCTGTTACGTGCCGATGCCGCAGGCCGAGACGATGCTCGCGAACAGGACGCAGATCAATGCCATCGAAGCATGGTGCAAGGCGCAGCCGTCCATGAGAGTTGAGATCATCGGGTGAGTTTTTGCGCGGAGCGCAGTTGGTCGCAGCAGTGGGTTTGGGATTTATTCTGACTCGTCGGTTTGCTATACCACCCCTATTTCTCGTTGCAGAATTTTCGCCATCGACGGCTGGGTCCTCTCCCACCAAGTGCAGGAGCTCATAGAGAGCATGAATGAGGGTGTTTCGCGCCTGTCCGAGGAAGAGGTCCTTGCTGTTCTCACCCACCTCATCCCGATTTGCGTCGATGAAGGTGTCTTGGAGCACCTTTTGGAATCTTTCCTGGGCCACAAGGCCATGCAGAAGGTCACCAATAGCTACGGAGACCTGTACCCGACGTTGCAGGGCAGCTACTGCGCTCACTACCGCCTGGACATGTCCAAGCAGTGGGACAGGTTGGCGTGCTTGCGGCTCGCCGAGCAGAACACTTACGAAATGTCTAGGCTCATGGACCTCACCAAGAATCAAGGCTGGCTAGACAAGGGCGGCAGGGGCGGCACGTCCCAGAACGGCGACTGGATGCAGTTCAGGAACGGCCGCTGGAGAGGCGCCGACGTGTCGCTCGACACGAATTTTTTCCAGTACAAGCTGGGAGACAAGACCAGCGGCATGCTAGAGTTCGATTTCGTGAGCACCGAGAGAATAGCCGGAAATAGTCGAGGGCTGAGCACAGAAGAGTTCAACGTCTTCTGCAACGCTTGCGGCTTCTACGTGGCACCAGACAGCAAGAACGAGAACATCGAGAAGTTGAACGATGCCGTCCAGTTCATTCAGAAGACAGCGGACGGCTTCAACGCCAGGCCGGCGAGTAGGCCGCGGTCGAGAAGCCCCCCCTCTCCCTTAATTTCCCGACCCAACTTTGACAAGCAAGGTGGCAGTAGTACCCCCCGTACGCCCACGAATACATCGATGAACAAGAGGAGAGGCGCGCACCTGCAGAGCAACGCCAATAAGGTCGAAGTGATCAATGCTAAGGTGAAACACGACATAAAGGAGAAGGAGTACAAGAAGAAGGAGTTCCTAGGACTGAAGCGGGGAGGTGAGAATGTGTGTTGAGTGCGACGAGCGTGCGAGGAGAGAGAAACAATTCTAACTCGTCGCTTCTCTCTCTCGCAGATTCGTTCCGCAAGCCGGAAGCCCGCAGCTCAAGCCCTGACCTTTTGGGCTCGAAATATAAGGACAGGGGGAGGGGGACGGGCGCAATGAATTTCGACGCCAAAGAAATGTTCAGAACCGGAATCGCTCAGATAAGAAGGAAGAACGTGGCGGCCAAGATGTACTTGACTGGGCAGGGCGACAGCTTCGACGAGAAGAAGATGACGGAATGGCTGGGCGACAAGGTGGACCTCAAGCTCTGGAGCGAAGGGCACCGCAAAATGTTGTTCAACGCCATGAAGGAAGAGACGCTCGAGATCGCCGCTACCGATCCCCCCACCTTGATCACGCACGTGCTCAAGGTGCGCTTCATCCATAAGAAGAAGCTGAGTGCCCTCCAGTACATCGCGGGCGACTTTGATCAGATTGAGAGGGAACCCGACGCCTGGTGCACGAAGCTGGTGAAACTCAACCGTGAAAAGCCGGCTGACAGCTTAATCATGATTGCGCAGGTCTGGGCTTCGGAGATCTTCGAAGAGTATCACTTGAAGGCCAAGCAAGAGAAGGGCAGCAAGAAGGGCGCGAAGGCTACGCAGCCGTTCACGCCCATTGTAAGGAAGTCGAGGCAGTCCGCGGAGAACGAGTTCGAGCCCAAGTCGCTCGAGGGCGCCAAATTCATCTGCACCACTCACTGGGTTGACATCATCGTCAACGGCTTGCCCCAGGGCAGCGAGGTCTTCTCGACGGTCAATAGCAACTGTGGCGTCAAGGCTGGTTCGTCGCCGCAGGGATTCCTGGCGCTCAGGGGAAAAATAGTCTGGAGGTGGCAGGATTTGAGTAGGGTGAAGGACGTGGTCATGAGCTACGCGGACACGGCAGACAAGGTGAAGAAGGTCAGGGCGAGGCTCGGAACTCGCGTGATCACCTGCAACCAGGCCGCCAAGCTCGCCTCCATGATTCCGGTCGACGAGGCCGAATACAGGTGAGTAAAAATGGTACACACACGAGTGAAGTAAATGACTAAGAATGCGATAATAGTTCTACTTCACTCTAACTCATCTCTTTCGCTCGTCGCAGCTTCAATTTCGGGGACACCATTTTAGTCATGAAGGCGAACAAGAAGGGCGAGAGCGTACCCCACAAGGGAAGAATCAAGTCACATAACATCGAACACGACACCTACAGCATAATTTTCGACGACGGACGGGTTGACAACAAGGTGAGAGCAATTTGTTGTATTGTGGGGTTGTTGTTTGCGATCATTAGGTTAACCCTATCTTGAATTTTGTCTCGTTGCAGGTGCTACCACAATTCATCAAAGAGGCGAGGGATAAGGAGCACTACAGGGAGGACGTAGTGGTTGCGTGTTTCTCCAGGGTGAAAGACCTGGAGAATTTTAACCACGTTCTTGCCACGTTGCCCACCCAAGGGGCACTGAACGTGTGCAACAGGCTCGGCTGGCTCAACGTCCTCAACGGCAACTTAATGGAGCACACGTATGACCTCGTCTTCAAGCATCACGACCACAGAGTGCTAGTCAACATTCTGCTCAAGTTGAGCGTGGTCGAAGAAGGCAAGAACATGACCTGCCCGGGCCTGCCCTGCGGCAGGAACTTCTGCAACAAGCACAAGAATTGCGAGGGGCACCAGTACAGGAGCGAGAGGATCTGGCTCGAGAACAAACGGGCGGAGGGCTTCGGCCTGAGCTCCGACTGGGACGAGGCGAAGTATCCCCCAGATATCTGCAAGTACTCGAAGAAGTGGAAGGAGAAGCAAGGGGCGAGCAAGAGGTTCGTGCCGCCGGAGATGATGTTCTCAGGGAAATTCACGGTCACCAAGGAGGAGTTGAAGAATATTGAATTGAGGTCGGAGATCACCAAGAATTACTTCTTGCTAGGAACGCCGTTGCTCGCAAAGCACCCGAGCAAGATCAGAAGGGAGGCGAGCTTCAAGGTGCAGGGGTACAGTGAGTGAGGGAACAGTGAGTGAGAGTTTTGGTTAGGGGTTTGGTTTTGTTAGTTAGTTAGTAGGTGTGATTATAGGAATGAAGATTGTATATTGTTGTCATAAATGTTCGTTGCTAATTTTTCTTTTTGCGCTTTGTCGAAAAACGCGTGATGTGGGCCTCGACCACTCGGTGAACCTTGTCGGGCTGCTCCAGGTGCAGCCTGAAGCGACGTCGTATTTTTGTGTTGGTTGTTGTTAGTGATGAAATTAAAATTAGGGTTGTGAATTTCGAAAAGATGAGTTGCTTACCAATGCCCCGCGTTTTCAATGATCATGTAGTTGGCATCGCTGTCATTCTTCAAGAGCTTAAACATCTCTATCTGCACGCAGCCATCTGTCGCACCTCCCAGCTGGAGAATCTTGGGCCTGAGGTCCTTGTTGACGTTGGACAGCTTCAGCTCGTGCAGGAGAAGGGCGCTGAGGATGGTTTCCGGGATAAATTTGAGGAGGGACGAAAAAATGCTCAGCTTCAAGAAAGGCAGGATGGGGGTCAAGAGAATGACGAAGAACCTCATGATGGTAGACGCCAGGCCGACGTTGGAACGGTAGTAGTGCAGGGCCGCAGTTATCGCGCTGCGGTTGGCCAGCTTGTCCTTTACGCTCGCAGCGTAATCGCTGCGTTCCCGCTCGTTCCATGTTGGGGACCACATTTTGAAGAGACGCTCAATGCCGCCGTGGTTAATGAGGGCCATCTCGGGCAAGGGGTGGGGAAGTTGGAAGGGGATCATGTAGCTGGAAGAAATTAGCTGGGTGGGATTGAACTTGACGGTGTTGGAAAACAAATTGAACGGAATGGCGAGGGTTGTCAGAGAAAGGAGTTTGGTCGGGTGGTTGATGGAGAACTGCTGGGAGATGACGGCGCCCCAGTCGTGTCCGACCAAGTGGACGGCTTCATTCGTATTTCGGATGATGTACAGAAATAGCTCTTCCTCCAGGGCCTGAATGCTGTACGGTTGCATCGAGTCCGACAGAGACTGTAGGATGGGGGTAGGGTAGGGGGGGTTAATGAATTCACGAGTAGAATGCATATATTTTAAGCGAGTCGCTCACCTCCTGCCAGACGGGTGAATACCCCGGAAGATTCGGGACGAGGACGTTGAAGCCCGAGTTTTTGAAGTGCTCGGACATGCCACTCCAGGTCTTCGCAGTGTCCGGAAATCCGTGCACAAAAACAATAGTCTCCTTCGAAGGGTCGACCTCCGGGAAGAGAGGGTCCCAAAAGATGTTGACGGCGGGCTTCGTGAGGTACTTGGTGAAATTCGTTGCGAGCCGCAGCTTTTGATTCCGGATTCGCTTGTGCAGGAAGTGCCCGCTGTGCACGCTCCCGTCCGCCGTCGTTGCGTAATTCGGCATCTCCCCCCACTGTTTGTAGCCAGAGCGAAAGTAGCAGCTCAGCGCCTTCTTCTGGGTCGACCTGGCGTCGAGCGTTATGAAGGTGATTTGTGGGGAAATATCGCGGGCGACCGACTCGGCGTGGCTCAGCATGAGGCAGCCGAGGCCTTTGCTCTGGGACTTGGGATCCACGAAGAAGGTCGTCAGCTCGCAGCGGTGGCGTTTCGCCTCTCCTCGGGGATTGGCAGTGTTGTGCTGAAGGGTCAGTGAAGCTCGCGGCTGCCCGGTCTTGGGGTGCAGCGCGACCAACAGGATCTTCTGAGGATCCTCAGCCACGGAGGAGAAGAACTTGAACAGCTGAGAGTCTTCAGAAGCAGGGTCGGTGAAGGGGGAGGTAAAGCCGATGCCTGAGCCATCCTTGATCACATCGTTGGCTACCACGCACAGCTTTTTCAGAATCTTGACGTTTCTTTCGTCGGGAACGTTCACTTCGAAAAAGTGGTGGGGTTGGACGCGAGGCAAGGACACCTGGACGATAGATATGTCCATGTGAAGGATGTTGATGAAGGTGAAGATGAAGGTGGAGGCGACACAGTGGATAATTCTTTTCCTACGGACGCAGATTCGTTGATATCTGACGAAGCTATAGCTATTGTTATTGGCGTGAAGGCGAGAATGGTATTTAGCTAGAATGAAGCTTAGAATGACAGCTTGATGGGGAGGTGATGAGATTTTGAGGAGGCTGCTTCCAGAAGTTTGAGATTACTAGTGCTCGCTCAATATTATATATTCCCGTAATATCGATAGCGAAGACGTTCCGCATAGAGGTTTTACATCCTAAAATTTATTATAATTATAGCTCAATTGCGTTGATAATACATTTTAGGACATTTTAGATACAAATAAACGTGGGCGTGATTACGAGCGCTAATTATCAGCTATCCTGTTAGGGTTTCTCGACTAATCGTCACTAATCGTCACTAATCGTCACGTCACGTCACACGCTTCGTAATGTCAGCCTTCAAATCAGTCAAACTGACCCTGCTGCCTTCCTCCGAGCTACGCCTGTCGCTTTCAGCTTCCTCTGTATCCTCTCAAATACTTTCTGTGACAGTGCTCAGCGGCTCTGCGGAGATATTCGGCACTGAGCTTGGTTTGACCACTAAGCTGCCCACGAGCTCCAACCTTCCCATATTCACATACTACGGCTGCCAGCTGCTGATTCACCCCAGCGAAGTGGAGGTCGGAGAGCCTGGTCCTGAGAACGAGATTATACAGGATGCCTTGAGTAGAGAGGACGATGAGGACATCGATGAAGTAGAGGTGAGAGAGGTTGGCGTGTGTGTGGATTGTAGCGAGGGCGGCATGGTAGTGTTGGCAGATGCGATCGATCTTTCATTCTCTGCGTTCGCTAACACAACACACAATGCACGCAAATCACATTCACATTCGCACCGCACTGCGCGCAGCTTGAAGGTCTGGAGGATGCCTACATTGCGGCGAAGGATGGTGACAGCGTAATAACGTCGATAAACATTGTCAACACTCACGCTCAGCTCGAGGTGATGCGGGACACCGCCCGTCGCAGCCTCACGTCGACGAACGAGGCGGCGAAGGAGGAGGTCAACCCCTCTCCGAGGGTGCTGATAGTTGGGGACACGGACTCCGGGAAAGCGAGCCTCATGAAGACTCTCACCTCGTATGCCCTGAAAATTGGCAGGCAGCCCCTGGTTTGCAGCATCAACCCGAAGAGGGCTATAGGGGGGCTGTCGAATGTCGAGGGGTGTCTTTCCGCGAGGAGGTGAGCGGTGATGTGACGTTTTTGGATTCTTTTTTTACACCCTTCTCTAACCATTTTTAATAATACATTCTTTTGCCGAGCGCAGCCTCAGCGGCGGTTTCAAGGACGCGGCGTACGTGGATTCGTTCGAGGTCAGCTCGGCGTCCGGCCCAGGCACCAGCCCGCTCACCTTCTTCTACGGGAGCACCGACCTGAAGAAAAACGAAGGCTTCTACAAGGAGCTCGTGGAGAGGATGGGAGAGTCCTTGGCCAAGAGGGAGCGCGCCTGTGATGAGAAGGCGGCGACTAGCCCCCACGCCCTGAACGAAGCGTCGTCCGGCCTGATATGCATGGCCAGCGAGAGAGTCGACGCCGCAAGTGTGAAGCTTCACCTCCACACCATCGAGAAGCTGCGCATTAACGTCGTTATAGTTTTAGGCCACGACAGCGTCTACAACAAGCTGTCGAAGAAGTTCGTAGACCAAGACAAGGTCAAGGTTATCAAGCTTCCAAAGAGCGGTGGCGTCATGAAGAAGGAGGCCGCCGTGAGGAGCGCGAGCGTGAGTCGTTGCGCCAGGAGCTACTTTGGAGTGGACAAGGCCGGTGCACCGGGGCGCAGCATCATCACGAAGCCGCTGATGGAGCTCGACATCATCAAGATGGAGTCGGTCGCTGTGGGAGGCACCATGCTCCCCGTCGGACAGGCCGAGGTTTCCACCAACGTGAACTTGAAGAAGCTCGACAGCCTGAACCAGAACTCAATTGTAGGAATTTGTCATCCGAAGGCCGCAGCCGAGTACAACGAATTAGGGTCAGCAGAGAGCATTTACAAGGGAAGTATCGCCGGGTTTCTGCACGTAAAATCACTCACAGAGGGCGACGGAGAAGGAGGAGGCAACATTGTATTCATGAGCCCATGTGAGGGGACCCTGCCGTCGAACATGATTGTCACGGGGGAGGGGAACTTAACGTGGGTGAATGGGTAGATAAAAGCAGACTTAAAATTTTATGAAATATTTATAAGATTGGAAAAATAGAATAATTATTAAATCTTCGTTTCTTTTTGTATGCTTTAAGAGGAAAAGAGGAGGATCGGAAAAAAATTGGGTTATGGTTATGGTTATGGTTATGGTTATGGTTATGGTTATGGTTATGGTTAGGGTTAGGGTTATGGTTAGGGTTAGGGTTAGGGTTAGGGTTAGGGTTAGGG
>BRXX01000070.1:49143-84344 GCA_030267905.1 Triparma verrucosa | reverse complement strand
ACCCTAACCCTAACCCTAACCCTAACCCTAACCCTAACCCTAACCCTAACCCTAACCCTAACCCTAACAGGACCCTGGTCCGGAAGCAACACCTTTCGCCCCCCCTCTCCAAACGCTTTCTGTTCCTTCGCCTTCTGCTTCGCCTTGGCCTTAACCTCTTCGGTCTTCTTGGCCATGATCCTGTCCATATGTACGCTTGTCCTCTGCTTGCGACTGACGTAGCTGTAGGAGGGCGCTGTGCCGCTGGCCCTAAAACCTGTTTGTGTTTTGACGTGCCTATGCGAATAATTGGCGACGCGAAAGAACGTTAGAAAAGTGTCAAGCACTTCAAACCCTAACCCCCACGCCTCCACAGCTTACAGCGTCTCGCCCAGCTTCTTTGCGATGGCAATGGTCAGCTCTCTGTTCTCGTCGAGCAAGGCCTGCCTCCTGTCCTTCAGGCCCTTAAGCTTCTTGACCTGGGCCATCAGCCGGGTCCTGAGCTGCTTCACCGCAGCCTTCGTCTTGTCATCTTTGTCCATAGCTAGATAGCCAAGAGGCATCTCGCTGGCTCCCCCACAATCAGTCCCACCCAAAACAGCACACTCGCTACGCTCCCACCCAATCAACCCCCCCCCCCAACAACTCTAGCCCTCCCTCCCCCCAAACTCTACCCTCTCCCCCCCCTCCTCGACTAGAAATGATAAAATCACTCCGAATCTTCCTTTGGTATTGTTGGCTGTCTCCTCTTGCTTCTGCCAACAACTCGTTCACCCTGAGCGACGGTTGGTCCACCACGACCGGCACCTTCGTTGGAAATTACACATCCCAGATCAGGTCCTTCATTGACCTGAATTACGAGCCCGTGAGCGATGAAGAGACAACGAGCACTACACAAGTCAATGGTGAAACGATTTTGCGTCGTTTGACATTGGAGGGAACTTACCTCGCCGACGTCCCACTCGACCTTCCCTCCCTCTTCGTCCTGGAGCTCAGCCCAGTGGCGAAAATACTTCCGGCCAAGAACCTTACACTGGAAGGATCGGAGAGGTTCGCTGCATTGGTGCAGATGAACAACACCGTCTTCTCCTCCCTTATTGGAGGCACCATAGACGCTACCTCCGTAGACGTCACCGACCCTGAGAAGGGCTACATGGCAGTCTCCATCACCGGCGGCTCGAAGAACGCCGTCAGGAATGTTCGTGCCATGGCCAACAACAGCTTCAGCGTCATCGGTGTGAACGAATCTCCTCACGCCGAGGTGTCCAACTCGATCGTCGGAGGGGACGCCGACACTGGAATGCTCCAGACCCGCTGCATTTGGACCCTCGTAGTCTCGAACGCCCTCGTCCACGACAACCGTGTCTCCTACTGCTCGATGCACGCGCTCGATTTTGATGCTTACACGTCCTCCTCCGTCGCCTGGAACAATCACTGCGATCACAATGGGCAAGAGGGTATTTTCCTAGAGGAGGTGAGAAGCTGTGAATGTTGGCGAGGAGCGAGCGGCGCTGACGAGCTGGAAATGCGCAGCATATACTAACTCGCCCTCTTCACTCCAACCCGACCAGTCCGCAGACCACTGCGTCCTCTTCAATAACACCGTAATAAACAACGAAAACGGCATCTCCGTATACTCCAACGAAGTCGGACCCGTCCAATCCAACTTCATCCTAAACAACCTCATCAAGAACAACCGCCGTAACGGCCTCAGCTCCGGAGGTAATGGGAAAGACGCTTCTCGAAAATCCTTCCAAAACATTTTCTCTATGAACCACGTAGAGGGAAACGCGTGGGACCAATCAGACACGGCCTGGGGGCCAGCTCCTAAGGCTCAAGTAAACCCTGCCCATGGTGACGTCGATGGAGATTACTGGACGTCGAACGTTGTCGTTGGAGATGTGAGGTACGAGGACGGAAGCGAACTAGGGGATGCAGACCAGCTGGCTATCTTTGAGCCCGAGATCTTCTGAAGGGGGGGTTGATACAGAGAACGCTTATAATAATAATACAATTGTGTGGACTTTAGAACAACAACAATGCAGAACGTTGTGATTTTACTCGCTCTTCTCGCAGTATTCCTTCGCCTTCTTAACCTCCTCCTCCTTCAATTCAACCCATATTTCATTCCTCCTCAACCACGGAATAGTAAACGGAGGGTTATACTGCCAAAGCTGCCACTTCCTCCCCTCTCCAAGCACAACCCCCCCCTCCCTAAGCCCCTCGTATAACGAAGCTTTTACCTCCTCAGCTTTCGCATCATTTACCCAACCTGAGAAAACCTTCACAGCACCCGTTTCCTCAGGAATACTAAACACCTTCACATTTTCATTGCTAGGTTTAGGTATTTTTGATAGGTCATCGTAATTCTGTGGCAATATAAACTGCATTTTACCCTCGGATTTAATCACGGGAGCCGTCATTGAAATCGATTCCGACAGAGAGTTTTGAGGAGGACCAGTCACGCCGATGTAACCAGCGAGGGAACGGAAGCCGGTGTTGTCGGACGCACAGGTGGTGGTTATACCGAAACGAGGAGAGTAACGACGGATTTCGTAGGAGGTACAGGAGGCGAGGACCTCGAAGGTTGGCTCGGCGACGCCGGTTTTACCGAAGACTATGCCCATGGTGAGTCGGGGTTTTAAGAGGAGAGAGTTTGGATGACTACGTGAAGGAATTTCTTAGTTAGAGATAACTATAGCCTAGCGGGCAGTCGTCGTGCGATTAATAAAGCCGCGTTGCTGCTTCACGTTACTTGAGAGAGACGGTTTGAGATTTATCGTGCAATTCCCTGAAAAAGTCGATTTTAGTAAAAATTCATTTGTAGCAAATTCAGCGCCTATTCGCTCGCTACTGATACTATTATCAATCTCATTATATATATTTAATCATAATTGGTGGTCTAGCGACGTCGTCAGTAGAATAGTCTATTCTAGTATTCTATTCTAGAATTTATTTACAATCGAAGCACCGTTCCTGCATCACGCTCTTCACACTCTTCACACTACTTCAGATATATATATATATATATATATATATATATATATATATATATAATAGTCACAAATACTATACTACTACTATCACTGATAGTACTATTATCACTGTACTGCTATCATCATGAGCTTAGAACAAGTTGCCGCTGCCGTATCAATAGTATTTCAAGGAGCAGCTAATCCTAATAATACACAGCAGACACAAGGTGAGAGTGAAGGACAGAGTGAAGGACAGAGTGAAGGACAGAGTGAAGGAAATTAAGTGAAAGCAGCAAAGCAGACCAAAAGACAAGTCTGTGAACACACACAATATCACTAACATCTCTCTCTCTCAGCCGAAGCCAACCAGTTCCTAACCCAATTCCAGCAATCCCCCTCCGCGTGGTCAATCTGCGTTTCAATCCTCCAATCCTCCGACGCTGGAATAACCGGTTTCTTCGCTTCCCAGACCCTCCGCAACAAACTCAAGTACGACCTCAACCAGCTGCCGGGGAAGGAGTCGCTGGAGCAGCTGAGGCAGGAGCTTATGAAGATGCTGCTGCAGTTTGAGATGCTGAAGGAGGGGGGGAGTTCGTTGCAGATTATTACTCAGGTGAGGAAGGCTCCAGAAGGCTCCAGAAGGCTCAAGAAGGCTCACTCGGTCGCTTCTCTCCCTCGGCAACTCGCTAACGTATTCGCTTCGCTCAAAAAGCTATCCCTCTGCGTCGCCGTCCTCTCCATCCAGCTGAACTGGAACACCTGCATTCCCGACCTCATGTCCTCCCCCGGCCTCTCCCCCCGCTGCCTCCTCCTAATCCTAAAGTCAATCTCTGAGGAGTCCCTCCGCGGTTCCTCCTCCTACAAGTCCTCGATCTCCTCCCAATTCAATCTAGTAGCCGACCTCTGTAACTCCATAATCCGTAGTAACGACCTCGACGCACCTAAAGCAATGGACACACTTAAATCATGGGTTCGATACGTCGACTGCGGAGTACAATGCATGACAGTACCAGGACCTTCCAACACTGAAACTTTACCTAACTGGTTGGGGAACTGTTTGGAGATATTGGCGACGCCTGAGAGCGGATATTTTGAGAGCGCTGTTGATGTTGTTGTCGAAGTTCTTAGAAAATACGAGTCGGAGGTGAGGACACAACAACACCGAAAAATACACACACACACACACACACTAAAAATATTCTAATACCGCTTCCCTTCCCCCCCCCCCCCCAACCTCTCTTCCATCCCAAAGGATCCCCGTAACGTCCCTTTAGTAATGCTCCTAATCCCTTCCCTAATGTCCCTAACCTCCCCCTTCACCCTCCACTCCCACGACGAAGACAAGGTCCTAGCCTACGTCCGCGTCTTCACCGAGATGGGCGAGAGCTTCTTGAGTCTATTACTCGACCCGAAGGAGATGAATCAGGTCATGCTTGTGGAACTCGTATTGAAATGCGCTAGGTGAGATAAAAACGACAATTCAATCGGAAAAACAAAGGAGTAAAAGGCAAAAACGACACACGTAACGCGTTCTTTCTCTCATACCGGCTTTTCACCTTTCAGCATCCCCGACAAAAGCACCGCTTGCATAACAATGAATTTCTGGTACAGGTTCGTAGGCGGTCTAGAAGTCCTCGAGCCTTACGATTTCCGTCAGCAAAAGGTCGACTACTTTTACCCTCTCCTAATGCAGCTTACTGATGTATGCTGTAGTTTACTTGTGCTGCCGGAAGGGGTGGAGAGTAAGGAGGATATGGATGACGATGTAAAGAGCAACAGGAGCTACACCGCTGACACGGTGGAGGACTGCTGCAGGCTTTTGGGAGGCGATGCGGTCATTGTTCAGATAGGGAAGGTGAGGAATAACTGAAACGAGTTTGACTTGGTTGGGCCTTGGTATGTTCACGTGGGGGTCCTCGGTCGCTTCGCTCCCTCGGTTAAACTTGGTTGGGCCTTGGTATGTTGACGTGGGGGTCCTCGGTCGCTTCGCTCCCTCGGTTCTCGCTATCGCTCGGGCCTCGCCGCGAGCGGCTCGGTATAATGACAATACTAACCCCCGGGGCCTCCCCCAATCCCTCCCATACGTCTTCTCCAGAGGCTCCAGCATATCTGCTCCTCCTCCTCCAACCCCCCCTGGCAGCAGATCGAGGCCTGCCTCTATGCCGTCAAGAGCATCTCCCGCTACATCCCCCGCTCCGAATCGGCCGTAATCCCCCACGTAATGAACATGGTTAACACGTTCGCGTCAAACCCTACCTCTCAACCGTCTATCCTCCGTCACACCTCCGCCTCCTTAATCGGTTCCTACTCCTCCTGGATAGGTTCCAACCCAACTTACCTCGAACCTTTCTTCAACTACCTCCTCTTGAACTTGAGGGACCCCGAGTGCTCTCAAGCGAGCTCGGCGGCTGTGAAGCACCTGTGTGAGAGCTGCGGGCCGGAGTTGAGCGGACCCGTTGTTAACCTTTATGATCAGGTGAGGGGAGAGGAAGGGGGGTAACAATATAATACCGTGGACTCTACCTGCTGCTGTATTTGACCCTAACCTTGACGGTCGCTCCACTCCACTCCACTCCACTCCACTGCTTACCCAACTCTCGTCGTCGTCGTCGTCGCAGCTGACTGGCTCGGGCATAGAGATCCAGGACGAGCTCCAGATCCTCGAGGGTGTCTGCAAGCTCATGTCAAAGATGAGCTACGCAGACGCCGGGTTGACTCTGCAGAGGGTCATGACCCCCGTAGGGGGGCAGCTCGAGGTGAGAGTATGTGAGGAGCGGGGCCTCGCGCGTACTGGATATCTATACGTCCGTCAATCTACACGCTATATTTCTAACTCGTCGCTCCGCTCCTCGGCTCGCTTCGCTCGTCGCAGATGGCCGTCGGCTCCGGCGCAGGCGTAACCCCTAAGATGGTCAGCGGGGTCGTCCAGCGTCTGACGGTTATATGCACCCACGCTAACCCTCAGCGTTCGTCCGACCAGCCCAACCTCGTCCTATCTCTCATGCAGCAGTGCTGGCCTATGCTGACGACGTTCGTTGAGCGTTACGGCAACGACGGGAACATGTCCGAGAACATTTCGAGGCTCTTCAAGTACGCTTTGAGGAACTGCAAGAGAGAGTTCGCCCCGCTACTCGAGCCGCTTATGCAGCTTCTGGCGGCGGTGTTCGACCACACCTTCCAGAGCCCGTACCTGTACTGTTCGGCCATCTGTATTACGGAGTTCGCTGGGGTGCAGGAGGTGAGAAAGAGATGTTCACTTGGGGCTCTCCTCAACCTACGTACGTTCTCACTCAACACAACGCAGTGCTCCGACAAGCTGTACAACTTGATCGTCGCCCAGAGTCAGAGCGTCTTCAAGCGCTTCACCAACCTTGAGGCCTTCACGAACCACCCGGACGTCGTGGAGGAGTACTTTTACCTCCTCTCGCGGTTCATTAGGTACTGCCCCGCCCTGCTCTTCAAGGGGGGCGACCTGCTCTGCCAGACGTTGAAGTGCGCCGTAGTCGGGCTGCAGGTCCACCACCGAGACGCCAACAAGGGGGTCCTTTCCTTCCTCGAGAACTCGATAGAATTTGGGCTGTCGCAGAGGTGAGTGGAACGTTCGCCAGTCGATCACCGTCGCATTGTCTAACTCTAATAATATAATATGCTCTGTTCCTCCTCCTACATCAGCATCGGCCACGAGGAGCGCGAGGGGCTGCAGAACGCCATAGTCAACGCCGGGGAGGACATCGTCAAGGGCACCCTCGGGGCTCTGCTAGGGGACACGCCGTTGTTCTTCATCGACTCGGGTTCCGCGAGCATAGCGGGGGTCCTGTACAAGCTTATTTCGCTCTGTCCTCAGCTCGTCGTGGAGTGGGTCAAGAAGACGGCGAAGGACTGCAGTACGAGTTTAGGTCCGATGGCGGAAGGTGAGACTTTTTAGTAGTGAACGAGAGTTTCAGACAGTTCGTGTTAACTCAAATATATATATATACATATATATATTATGTTCCACGCTCGCGCAGGAATAGAACACGAAATCATCAGGATATTATCCCAGCCTCCGGGGCAGAGGAACGAATTCAATAGAAGTATTAGAAAATTCAATGAGAAAGTCTGGTCCGCGAGGAGGCAAATGAGCGGCACCGGGAGACGAAGCTAAGTAGAGCCCAGCCTCGATTTTTTAAGTCAGCTGAAAATAAGTAAAAAAAAATAGGAGCTTTGAAACAAATTTCGCTTAATACGTGAATTAATATAATACGCCTCCCCTTTCTCCTCAACCTTCCCCCCCCATCTTCCCCTCCATCCTCCAGGTTAAATAAATAACCCTACCAGGTAAATCTGGCCACTCAACCTTTTCCTTGTAAGACAACATGGTTAAAGTTGATATTGGCACTGGCGTTCTTGGTCAGCTCCCAGGCACCTCACCTGAACTCGGCCTAGTAGTCTCGCCCTCTCTTGCTTGGCCCTTGGCCAATTCTTACCAGCAGGTGTTGATGGAAAGCGAGGACCGAAAGAAGGTGAGAAGCTGCAGTCTAGAGCGCTCGATACTCACTATTGCTCGGTTGGTCGCTTCTCTCCCTCTATATTCGCCGGAATGCTCCGCTCCGCCGCCACCACCGCTACACAATTTTAACTCCTCGCTTCCCTTGTCGCCGTCGCAGTCATTTCGAACCCTGGCTGTGTGCGAAAATTACGTCCTTGCCGGATGCCAGGACGGTTACCTCTACCGTCGTGATATGACAAGGGCGACATCGGTTGCGTCGAAATTGGGGGATCATTGCCTGCCCGGTTGCCTCCCAGGGTGGTTCGGCGCCCCCACGGCCCTTGCGTGCCACGGTTACACGGTGTGCTTCGGCACGGCCTTCGGTAAAATTTTCTTGCTGGACGTTGAGACGGGGAAGATCATCCGTGATTTCGAGGGGCACGGTAAAAAACTAATTTCAGGTATTGCTATTTCGAGGGATGGGAAGTTTCTCGTCACTTCGTCCTATTCGGAGGAGAGTGTGGTGATGTGGAATCTGACTCCTAACGAACCACAACGCGTAATTAAGAGTTTCCACGGAGAACAAAAAGAAGATGGGATTCATCACGTTGCCGGTTGCCTTGCTTTCAGCCCTGACGATTTGTACCTTTGCCTCGGGGGCTCGTTTGGCTGCCTCGAGGTGTACTCTGTTTCTACGTTGGAAATTCTGGCCTCGTTGAAGGTCAGCGCCGGCCTCATAACTGCCATTTCCTTCAGTAAAGATGGCCGCAAACTCTATTGCGGTTCCAGAGATGGACCGATCAGAATGTTTGACACCTCCTCAGATGACACGACAGAATGGGCCCTGGAGACTACTCTCACTGGCCACATGGCCGCGATTCGCGGACTTTCTGAATCGCCTTGCGGGCGTTATCTAGCCTCGGGTTCTGAGGACAAGACAATTCGGTTGTGGGATACGCAATTTGGATTTCCGATAAGAAGGATCGAAGGCCACTCCAAAGGCGTGCATGCTGTCAGGTACATCGAGGGGAGCAAGATCATCTCCGTTTCGTACGACGGTACTGTTGTTCTTTGGGACCTCGCGTATAAAGGAAGCCTTCCGGTAAAAGTGACGGGCCATGTTGGCAAAGTTATGTATGTGTACCTCGCTCACACTGCTGGTCTTTTGGTCTCTTGTGGGGACAGCGCCGATAAATCTGTGCGCGTCTGGAATTACAACACCTGGGAACTCAAGGTCACGGTGAGAGGCTGCGAGGAGCGAAGCGACGAAATGAAAATGAAGAGGCTGGTTGTACTGCATATTGATGTGCATGGCCGATACTTCCGTTCCGTGCGTAACGTCGCTGCTGCCAAACTATACGCCGTTATTAACAACACGAACGACCATTCTATTGCAACTCGCTTCGCTTGTCGCAGCTTGAGGGACACGCAAAATGCGTGAATGCCGCTATTATGTCAAAAGATGGAACTAGAGTAGTGTCGTGCTCGCTCGATGAGACTATCATAGTTTGGGATGTGGACAAGGGTGAAGAAATATATAGGATTGCTCTAGAGAAGAAGACGCCGTTTGCTCTTGCTTGGGCGCCAGACGAGAAAATGTTCTACGCAGGTGGACGCACCGGAGCCCTTAAGCAGTACAGTTTGGAAACGGGAGAGGAGACGAAAGATTTCATTGGACTCACTAACTTCGTCTTTGCGCTGGCAGTAACGAGCGACGGCAAGAAGGTGAGAGGCTGCGAGGAGCGAAGCGCCCGATAATTCCAAATGTAAAGTTGCTGCTGCCAAATTCGAGTGTGCGAAGAGCGGGGCCTCGGTACTCATTAACGCTCGGGCCTCGCGCCCGAAGAGGCGTGTGTGCTGGATATTTATACGTCAATCTACACGCTACATTTCTAACTCGTCGCTCCGCTCCTCGGCTCGCTTCGCTCGTCGCAGATTGTTTCGGGGTCCTTTGACAACAATGTGGTCGTATGGGACGTCGAGAGTTGCAGAATACTAAAAATTCTTAGAGGGCATTCAAAAGACGTTAAGAGCGTTGCCATCACCCCCGATGACACGTCTATCGTTTCTGGCTCCGGCGACGGAAACGTAATCGTCTGGGACATGGAAGATGGCGAGCTTCTTCAAACGTTTCGAAATTTTAAAACAGTGACTTCTGTCGCCATTCATCCATCAGGTGAAATGATCGCCACTGGCTCGACAGACAAGAAGCTCAAACTGTGGAGTCTCAAATCCAACAGTCTCCTCTGTACTTTCCATGGCGCGCACACTTCTGCTGTGCAGAACTGTATTTTCAGTTCCGATGGAAACCACCTCATTTCTGCTTCCTCAGATAAAACTGTTAACGTCGAGGACATAAGCCCCAGATTCCATCTGACATCGTCACTATTCCACAAAATGTTCCTAGAGGAGTGTAAAGTCGAAGATAAGCAAGGCGACCTCTTCGACTGGAGTCAGTCGGAAACTGTTACCGCGCTCCTTGAGGTTCCCACAGGCCTAGTCGAGCCTGATTACATTTTGTTGACAAACTTGGTCCACCTCGCGGTCGACCAGGACCGCAGCCGTTTCTTGGAAGCAGTATTAATTGTTGGAGATTACGAAGCGAAATATTTGATGGATGATATGGGACCAATCAGCAGGCAAAAACTTGCCTTCTTTGCATTGATGGATGAAGACAACAAGGGCAAGACGCCCCTAGAACTTGCCCTCCAAAGGAGAGACCCCTCTGTCCTAGGAGTGATATTCAAATGTTTAAAGCTCCTCTTCTCACAATCGTACTCGTTTCCCTTTTCAAGAGACCATATGAGCCACGAGGTTCACCCGCAAGAGCTCCTGCATGTAAATGTACTCTGCGATGCGATCACACAGGCGCCCGAACAGGCACTTGAATTCGTCTCTCAGCTGAAACTAATCACATCTGGCGACGTCAAGGTGCTAGAGGGAGTTAAAAGGTTTGTTTTCAAAAAGAATTCCAACGATCGATTCATCGTTGGCTCCAGGAAGCGCGTCCCTCACGGTCACTGGAAGGGTGCGATCAAGGACTTGGAGGAAGGAGAGCAGGACGGGACTACCGGTGATCCAGTCACTGCGAAGTTCTGTCCTTTGAAGGGCGTCGCCTCCCACGACTCAAAGTTTCTCAAAGCTCTGGTGCAGGCCGCTACTTCAACGAAGAAATACGGCGTCTTTGAGAATGAGGTCGTCATGAGTATCATCGAGTACAAGTGGGAAACCTCTGTCAAGGACATGTTCCGCCGGTTCATGTTACTCGACATTGTCATGGTACTCACCATGACGGTGGACGCCCTAAGCCAGCGGTCCATACACAAACAGGAAGGAGTAATCAAGCTCCTGGGCAATGTTCCCCTTGTCATCACTGTCGGTCTCTCCTTGTGGTTTGCGAAGCATCTGCACAGGCAGATCACCATGCGCACCATGAGCCTACGGAATCACCTGAAAGACCCTTGGGTAATCCTTGACGTGGCGTCTCTCTCTAGCATTTATATCGTTTATGCTTGTCGGGCCTTCGAGGCTTTTAGCTCAGCCCCTCCCCTCTCAAGCAGACTAGCAATGTCCATAGCGCTCCCGCTGGCTTTCCTGAATACGCTGTATTACATGCAGGGCTTTGACAGGAACAGCGGCGAGCTTGTCCGGATGATCTTGGGCATCATAGGAGGCACGGGCAACTTCCTGATCATCCTCTCTACCTGCATGGTTGGCTTCTCTGCTAGCTTCTTTATCACTTTCGAGGGCCAGACATTCGAAAACGAAAGCATGTCGCTGAGCTTTCCGCTTTCACTTCTGAAGAGCTACTCTCTCATATTCAGTGGTTTTGAGTTGGACGACGTCAATGGAAGCCTCAACAGGCTAGTTGCCTCCCTCCTCTTTGTCTTCTTCGCTTACTTCATAAATATTGTTATGCTGAACCTCCTTATCGCCATTATGGGAGATATTTTCGATAAAATCCAGGAGAATGCCAAGGCAGAATTCATGATGGCCAGAGCGCAAGTGATACTGGAGTTCGAGGTAAGACTCCGCGGGCAGGAGCATAAGTCGACTGGCGACGAAGTTAGGTTCCCCACCTGGCTACAGGTGTTAGTACCAACCATAGAGAGCAACGAGTTGTCCGACTGGGCGGGGAAGGTTCGTGCTCTAAAGTTAGCAGTGACGAGGCTTGAACGCAAGCTTGAGGACAGCGAGGTAGCCAGAAAGGAGGACGCCAAGGAGAACAAAATGAAGATTCAAGAGGACATCCGAGAAAGGAGGGAAGCAGAAAAAGACTTGAAGAGGAGGCTCTCAGAGGCGGAGAGGAGGAGAGAGGAAGCGGAGAAGGGGACAAAAGAGCTGCTGACGCGGATAGCTGAGAAGCTTGCAGCTTGAAAATGATGGGATGAAAATAATAGGAGCTCTGAAACAAACGAAAATCGTCTTTTTTCTTAATACAAAATTTCAAAGTGGTGAATGTGGTGAATTATTGTATAGAGCGGAGGTAGGCGATAACCTCGGACGTTACATCGTCGTGATTAATCTTGTCATCTATGTCTATGGTGGAAGGGACTAGCTCGGAGCATTTGTAGAAGACATCTTCACCAAGCTCTTGAAGCGAGTCCGGGATCTTCATCTCTCTTAAACTTATGCAATAATAGAAGGCATTTGTACCTAATTGTTGAACGTTTGTGTGAAGGAGATTGACCTGTTCTAGACTGGAGCAATAAGCGAAGGGCCATTTACCAATTGAAATTAACGACTTTGGGAACTTTATGTGTTTCAATTTACTGCACTGTGCGAAGGAATAATAACCGATGGTTGTAATGCCTTCGGGGATGTCTACAACAACGAGATTGGAGGCGTACGCGCAGGCACGATCTCCGACCTTAGTAACATTCAAAAGGAAGATGATCTTTGTCACATGCTCCATCCTTTCCTTCCTCTCATCAGAAACACCTTCATAACCACTTACATCATTCCCTCCATGAACAATAATCTCGCCGAAAGGCTCATCTTCAAACTCAGTCAGCTTCTTCTCAACCACCTTGTGCCATTTCCTATCCAGCCAGCGCATCGCAACTAAAGTATCAAGCATGACGAACCCAACGAACAGTCGCCTGAAGTCGTCTGTATGCATGAAATCATCACCTCCAATGGCGAGTGGGTGGGTTTCGTCGGCAGGAGAATCCAGCTCAGAGCCTTCAAATACTTCCTCCTCGTCACCTCCGCCTTCTAAATTGTTCGGATCTAGTACTTCAATTGCATTCGAGACGTCTTCAGACGTTCTTTTCGACATATTGCGTAATAATGAATGATAAAAGTCGCTATTTCCTTTCGCAGGAAAGTTGTTGCGAAATGGGAGGATCATCAAGTAAGCCAAGGTAAACCTCAAAGGCGAGTCTGCGCCTACTGCAAGCTCGGTCCCGACCTAGAAATCCAAGTCATGCCCATATGCAAAACCAGTCGCCCCATACTCGGTCCTTTCCCTTCAACTTCAGGAAGTGAAGTTTAGAGTGTGCCGGGGCGATCGAGGATTGGCTCAGTCTCCCCCCAATTAAACAACAATAACGCAACTTCAGAACAGCAAAGAGGAACCAGGCCAATGAAACTTCCTCGATTTACGTCGTGTCTACAACGCCCTTCCCCATTGTTGATCGTTTCAATCCAACTCCCCCTTGTTGTCGAACTGCAAAACGTCGTCAACCCCATTTCCACCGCACTACTAGAACTCTAACTCCCCCCCCCTCGCTTTTTCCAGTCACCCGCAGAATATGCTCCGCCTGTTAGCACCCCGCTCTCGCGTCAGCGCCCCCCGCCTCTCCCGCTTCATGTCTACTCGAACCGAGTCCGACACCTTCGGGCCTCTTGAGGTCCCCAGCGACAAGCTCTACGGTGCTCAGACTGCGAGGTCGATCATGAACTTTCCCATCGGCGGAGAGGCCGCGAAGGTGAGTCAGAAGGGTGGGGTTTGGTGCGCTAATAATACGCTTGTGTTCATGTTCATGTTCATATTCCTAACACTCCCTCATCTTCATCTTCATCTTCATCTGCAGATGCCCCTCCCCGTCATCCGCGGCATGGCCACCTTGAAGAAGTGCTGCGCCAAGTACAACATGGAGAAGGGCAAGCTCTCCGAGGACGTCGGCAAATCCATCATGGCCGCCGCCGACGAGGTGATCGCCGGAAAGGTGAGATACGACGAAGAAAAAGGTGCAACTTCATATTTTATTTATTTTTCTAACCCTCGACACTCACTTCACAACTTTCCACACACACAATCCCTTCGTGCGTTCTCAGCTCGACTCCCACTTTCCCCTCGTCGTCTACCAAACCGGCAGCGGCACCCAGACCAACATGAACGTGAACGAAGTCCTCTCGAACCGCGCCATCCAGATGCTCGGCGGCGAGGTCGGCTCCAAGGACCCCGTCCACCCCAACGACCACTGCAACATGGGAATGTCGTCCAACGACTCGTTCCCCACTGCCATGAGCATCGCGGCGTACACGGAGATCACCAACGAACTCATCCCGGCGTTGAAGCACCTCCACGGAGGTAAGTGTTTGTGTGTGAGAGCACTCTGACGCTCGGGCGGCTTTGGGGTTCTCGGGGTCGCTTCGCTCGGTACATGGTTTTTTCCTCGTTGATTCTAACGCCCCTCTACCTTTGTACCTTCTATTCCAGCCCTCGACGCGAAGGCTTCTGAGTTCTCCTCCATAATAAAAATCGGACGCACACACTGCCAGGACGCCACGCCCATTACCCTCGGACAAGGTGAGACAAATGAACCTAAAAATTGTCCAAACGCCAGCCTTCACAGCTTCCTTATTCTAACGTTACTCGTCGTCGGCAGTCTTCTCCGGCTACGCCCAGCAGATCGAGCACGGCATCAAACGCGTCGAGATGACGTTGCCGCATTTGAGTCAGCTGGCCCTCGGAGGAACGGCCGTAGGAACGGGCTTGAACACCCTCGAAGGTGAGATTATTTAGTAATTACTGCGGGTACCGGTACGTTTTCTTTTCTGACCAAAACGCTCTCTCGACCCCAGGCTACGACGTCGAAATCGCCTCCGAGATCGCCTCCGAAACGGGCCTCCCCTTCATAACCGCCCCCAACAAAATGGAGTCCCTCGCCGCCCACGACGCCGTCGTCGAATCCTCCGGCTCCCTAAACGTCCTCGCCTGCTCCCTGAACAAGATCGCGAACGACCTCCGCCTCCTCGGCTCCGGCCCCCGCTCTGGATTAGGCGAAATATCCCTCCCAGAGAACGAACCTGGTTCATCAATAATGCCAGGAAAAGTCAACCCAACCCAATGCGAAGCCGTAACAATGGTCGCAGCCCAAGTAATGGGAAACCACGTAACCTGCACAGTCGGCGGCGCCCAAGGTCACTTCGAGCTAAACGTCTTCAAACCAGTAATGATAAACAGCCTCCTCTCATCAAT
The DNA here is from genome assembly GCA_030267905.1 of Triparma verrucosa. Classification (NCBI taxonomy): domain Eukaryota; class Bolidophyceae; order Parmales; family Triparmaceae; genus Triparma; species Triparma verrucosa. The sequence goes on along the minus strand of BRXX01000070.1, from coordinate 69,493 downwards.
TCGTTTAATCTCTGACTCCTCCCGCGCGTTCACCGACAACTGCGTAGTCGGGATAGAGGCAAACGAAACTAGAATCTCACAACTAATGCAAGAGAGTCTAATGCTCGTCACAGCATTGAACAGTCACATCGGCTACGACAACGCCGCGGCTATAGCTAAGAAGGCGCATAAGGAGGGGACGACGCTTTTGGAGGCGGGGGGACCGGATGGGCTTAGACTTTTCACGGAGGAGGAGTTTAAGGTTTGGGTTAATCCCGCTGATATGATTAGTCCCAACAAGGCGTGAAAGGGTTTCGGGGGGGGGGGGGGTGTTGTTGGGGGTTGTTCGAATGAGATAAGAGAGAGGAGAGGTAGTCTAGTGATTTAATTCAATTCGTTTCTATAGGTGTTAATACAATAAGAAGTCTCTCTTCCAAATTTTAAATTTAAAACACACATTCTTTCCCCCCCCCCCTCCCCTCCCTAAAAAACCAACACCTACGCAACCTTCTCCACTCCCCTCCTCCTCCTCCTCATATTACTTTCCCCCTCTTCCCCCCCTAACAACTTCGGCCCCGCAATCCCCCCTGCCAAAACCAACCCTCCCATAACTAACCCCGAGGCCGCGGCGATATCCAAACGTTTCTTCGATAACCCCAACATAAAACCAGTCAAAGCACCACCAACAGCTCCGTTAATAGGATCATCAACGTCTCTAAAACTCTCTACGCCAACTTTCCCTACAGTATAAGTTAATCCAGCGAGAGCGAAAACACTCGCGGACCTTCCAACAATTTTAAAAGCTTGAGGAAACTCATTACTTGAGGTACGGAGAGATGAGAAACCGCCTTTTGAGGAGACGGGTGGGGCGGACCATGCGGCGTATATTGAACCGAAGAAGGTTCCGGAGATTGACATCGCGGTCTGAGGGGGGAGGGGTTTTAGTTATTTTTTATATGTATGTTAATATATTTGTGTTAGGTAGTTATTGTGGTACGTTAAAAAACCGAATAAAAGGTTATATTAACACTAAAAACACTAATATAGACTCGATCGAATACACCGGTCTCATGTCTCATTCGACTAGTGCCTCCTTCCTCTTTAACGTAATCGTTTATCTTTTTAAAATGCAATCTTTGAGAGAAAAAACGTATAGACACTCACGATGTTAGTAGCAAGTTGTTCCATTTCCTTCTAAAGCTTTATAAATATATTACTAAAAAAATGAGTTCACCAAATCCTTAAAAAAGAGTGAAGGCCTAACACCTTTTGTTTCAGCGGGAGAATGTTTTTTAAACGTAGTTACGGCTTAATAAACCGTTTAAACACACGGAATTTAGGAGGGATTAGGAAAATGGGTGGAGGTGGAGGGTAAGAATAATAATAATAAACATTGTTATGTTTTCACTCTCTTCGTTACGAGAGAGTGACCTTTTTAATAGACAATGTAGTGTTTATAATAACGTTTTTAATTTTTAAACGTTATCGTATCGTTAATATTAATATAAACATTACGTAGCGTAAACCGAATTAACACAGAACCTTATTTAAAAAACCTTTACTGCTCCTACTTCACATGGTTCGCATAACGATTCGTCGGAAGTAGATGATAAGCCTCTTCGTATTGACATGGCCTGTAAATGATGTCGTTAAATAAGTAAGACCTCGAAGAACGTATCCACCCTTAAAATATCTACTCAACGCGTTCATTATTACCTATTAATTTCGATCGTGCAACACTCCCTTTATTTCGTTACTAATTTCCATTCTCCTTCTAAAAATTCTAACCCCCCTTCAGAATGAAAGAAGACCGTACCGCGAAATCCCTCGGAACCCTCGCTGGTTTCGTGTGTTGGTTTTGGGTATTTTATCGAGCTAGAGAGGACGGGGCGGTTGTTTTAGGGTTGAGACATCCGTGGGAACATGCAGAGGGGGATGATCATCACTGAATAGTTTTGGGGGGAGGGGGAGTGTTACGTTTTTTACAAATTAAATTTATGAAGAAAAAGGTTTTTTATTTTACCTTTTTTTAGCTTTTGTTGAGAGAGCTTTCGTTATTCCGAAAAAACAATTCTCTGCGGAATAATATCCACCCCTCTTCTTCTCTCCTAAAAATAATAATAAACCTTCTCTTCTTCATTTTAAAAACACACAATCTCCCCCCCCTCAGTTCCCCCACCCTGAGGCTCCTAGACGCCGTTAATCTCCACCGCCTTCCCATTGATCTTACCGTGTTCCGTTTCCAAGGTTCCTCTTCTTCCCCTTCTCATGCGTTCAAAAGCAACGCCCCTAAAACGTCCCGCCCCCGCAATAACTCCCCCCCCAGCCTGCACAGTCTCCGAAACCCTTCCTCGTCTCAAGTGGCAGCTCCGCTGACTTCGGGTTCCCGTCGAAGCTGAAAGACAGATCGACGCAGTCGGAACAATACGCGTCGTAGTGTCCTGCTGATTACTAACGCGAAAATTACCTGAACTATCGAAGCAACCGTCGTACAGACTCACGGGGGAACATGTTCCCCCTGAACAAGTGTAGGGTGCCCAGCATACGTCTGAGCCTCCGTTCTGCCAGTACGCCGGTCGCTCCGTACGAGGTTGTTGGGATAATAATCGTCGCGCTGATAATGTAGTCCGTAGAAGAACAATACGTGAAAAGCCTCAGGACTCATTTATAGCCTCAGAAGACATTTCCTTCCGCGTCCTTCTTAAAAGCGTAAACGCCCGGGGGTAAATCGCAGAGCTGTGACGCAGGGTTTGCAGCCTTTGCCGCAGCTGCCGCAGTCGACTGTTTGAGCTTCGGAACCTCTGTAGGAGGAGGGACAGGCGAACGTCTGTGCCGTCGGATTTAACCGGAACCGCCGAAAATAGCATGGTTTCACATTGAGGCGGTTTTTTGAGAGGTGGAGGGTGTGGAGGTGAACGTTCAGGAGGGAGGGGAAAGTCAGGAGAAGAGGGGCAGGATTTCAGCCCCCTCTGGAAATTTTAGACTTTGTAAAGATCTTCTTTCTACGTGGATTTTCGTCTAACTATAGATTCCACGTCTGACCTTACTGTTATTAGTTGGTCACATCTTCCCCTCGCATTTTACTCGCTCGAGAGAGCTTTTCCTTCCCCAACTCTCTGAAATCTCCACCGCCACCCCCCACCCCCTCCTCCCCTCAACTTTCACCCTCAAAGATATCCGTCCGTTCTCATGGAGCAAGAGCTTACGACGGTGAACCCTCTGGGTATCGATGAGAGCAAGAAAAGATACAGCAAGAAGGCTTCGTCTGGGGTTTCCGTCGCTTCGACTTCGTCAACTTCTTCCAGAAAGAGGAAGGAGAGGACACACCAATTACAAGAGGTATGTTATTCCCCCGACGGAAGCAAAATTGTTTCATGTGGGGCTCGCGACAAAGGAATCCACGTCTGGTGTGCCCAGACTGGTGCACAGCTTCTTACCTGCGATCCAAAGAAAGGGCACACTGATTGGGTCAGATCAATTGATGTCTATGTCTCCGCCGACGGGTCGAGGTCGAGGATCGTTTCCGGGTCCGATGATACGACCATCAAGATGTGGGACATGAATTCGGGATTTCTAGAACTAAAGCTTGAAGGTCACTCAAATTACGTGTGGTCCGTGGCATTCTCCCCCGACGGGTCTAGAATTGTGTCCGGAAGCAGGGACAAGACAATATGTGTCTGGGATGCTAAGAATGGGAATAAAATTCACGAGATAACAGGACATGAAAACGAAGTAAATTCAGTGGCGTTCTCTCCTGATGGTGCAAGTATTGTTTCAGCAAGCGACGACGACTCGGTCTGTATCTGGAGTGCTAAAACAGGAAGGCGGCTGCAAAAACTAATTGGCCACACTGGAGGATGTACATGTTCCGTTGACTTCTCTCCCGATGGAAAATTTATTTTGTCCGGGGCTGCTGACAAGACAATCCGCATCTGGAGCGCTGAAACGGGAGACCAACTGAGAGAGATAAAAACACCAGATAAAGTGCGAGCTGTGTCATTCTCCTCTGACGGGTCGCGCATCGTAGCAGGGCAATTTGATGGATCAATCAGCGTGTGGAATGTATCATCTGGATCAAGAATTTTTGAGCTCTTAGGTCATACTTATCTTGCTAGAAGCGTAAAATTTTCTCCCGACGGATCAAGGATTATATCGGGTTCCCCGGACGACTGCGTAAGAACATTCAAATCATAAAAGCCTCGAGTTGAGAGCAAATAACTAACTCGCTCATTCTTTGACTTCGCTCGATACAGACGCTTAGGGTCTGGAATATTTCTACGCAAGGAGACGTTGCCTTTCCTTGTAACGAACTCCACCTATCGATTCTCTTTGATGAGACACTTGAAAAAACAAAGTCCCTCCTAGAGGCGTCTCCCGAATTGTCCCAAGACGCTGACGGGTTTAAGCGAATGCCTCTACAAATCTTTTGCAAACGCATGGAAATCTCACAAAAGTCCAAGGAGCAAGAGACGCTCAGCCCGAATCTCGACGAAAAAGATCTTCAAAAAGTCCTTGAAACGTTGGTCAACTTAAACCCGAAAGCGATTTTGATCGATCGCATCTTTGAATCCATGAGCTTTTCGAATCAAAAACTGTTCTTTGAGATTTTGATCAATGCTGGCCGTGACCGGAAAGGCCAAGGGGACAAGGAGAACGAAACCCTAACAGCTGATAGTGAAGTGAAAGAAATGACACCAGGAAGCAGTCGAATATTATCCGGCATTGGAATGAAGACGATGGAAGGGAGGTCCAGCAAAGTTTTAATTCGCCCCAGCTTATTAAACGTTGAAAGCGAAGGGTCAGATAAAAACGGGGAACACCAACAACAACCAGCCGCGGGTGATACAGATGATGTCGATTCAGATGAAGTTCTCAAAGACGACCTCAGTCTTGGCAAGACCGACGAGCTCTATGAAGGAATTATGGCGTCTTTCCGGGAGAAAAATGTTAAAGATCTCGAGGCAAATGTCGAAAAGTACACCAACAATGGCTGCCTTGATCTTTTCGCGTGGCAGGTGAGGTCATGCTGAGGAGAGTATTTTCTTTGAATTTGTATCTAATTTTCTCTTTGACAGCAATTCCTCGAACTCTACCACCAAAATGATTCTACTCAATTCGTGGAAGACCTGGCGCTCCTATTTGACGCAACATGGAGGATCCTCGTTGTCAGTAACCGAAAGGTTGACGCTGCTAGCAAGTCCATGAAGAAAGCCATCACCGACGCGGTCGAAAAGTACTCCCTCATGAACCATTCGGAGAGGAAGAACCTTCTTCCGGAGCTCCTCGCCAACCACGGAAATGCTCTACAGAGACTCGCCGCTACTAAGCTATTTCGATTCTATCTTGACTCGCACATGAAGTCGGGCGTGATGCAGTTGTATTATCTTGAAGTATCCATGTTCCTCCTTTTCTCCTATTTCTTCTACAAATTCTCCATTGATTTTAAGCACGCTGAAAGCTGGGAAGATCTATTTCTCTATCCAGAGGACATTTCCTGGGACAATAACGACCCAATCGCGTCAGTTTTTAACATTCCCTTCAGTTTTCTTACCGAACCAGTTCTGTGGTGCCTGAGCCTAGCGATTTATTTCCTTTTACGTGAGCTTGCCCAATTCTGGGCCCTGATGAAGCTAGGCGTGCACATGAGTTGGTTCGACGATTTTTGGAATGTTATCGACGTCATGGCATCAGCTGGAACAATCACCCTTTATGTGTTTGGTTTTTACAAGGGACCTGGAGCTAATTTCGAGATGTACGCAAGCTTCATCTCCATTTTTGTGTGGATGAAGGTTTTAGGTGAGTGGGAAAATGATACATTTATTCTCGGATGTCCAAAGCTGACTCCGCCATTTATTCTCTAGGTTATGCAAAAGCAAGGTCGCAACCCATCGCGACCTTCGTCCTCATGTTAAGTCAAATATTGCGAGATCTTACATCCTTTCTCAGCGTGTTACTCATCATAATTTTCATGTTTGGACATGCCTTCTACTTGGTGTTGTCACCGCCGTCACCGCCAAATCAGGATGAGTATTGGAATCTAAATCACACTCACTACAACAGTACCGTGCCAAAGAATCCAAACAATTATACGAGCGGTTGTTGGCATACACAGAACTACAACGAAATCGTGTGCTTTACTAACACAACAAATACGACTGGAATCACTGAAGTTTATGTAGAACCTCCATCCCCCAAAGATGTTATAGACGGCGACGGAGATATCAGCTTTTCAACACCAACTAGCACCGCCTTCTCGCTCTACTTGATGGTGCTGGGTACATTCGAGCCGTCCGCGATTGTAGGTTTCTGGGCGAACACGCTCTTCTTCTGTTACTCCTTCCTCGTCGTCATCATTCTCCTCAACGTCCTGATAGCCATCGTCAGTGACTCGTACGACGATGTTTTGGTAAAGTCTTCCGAGCTGTTTTGGATTAGCAGAACTAATCTCATAGCAGAGATAACATCGACGTTCGGTTGGGCACTGACGGACGACAGCGGTGCAAATTTTGCAATGAGGACAAGGTTTTTTGTCGGAAAGATGAAATCGGCATGGAAGGACAATTTAAAGCTCATGTACGGCTTTAGTGTCCATAAGTGGTCTAATAAAAACAACAAGTTGGCGTTGCTCATTCGGATCCTTCTCTCTCCGATAATCGTAGGCTTCACAATTTTATTTCCACTGTACGTTTGTTTCGCAATGGGTTACCCGATGATTTTAAGCTACTTTCCACTTATATGCCTCGATGCTTACAAACATGCCAAAAACAGAGGTGCAAGAGGGAAAGGGAAAGGCCTCGACCTAAGCATAGAGGCTGACTCCTCTGACTGGTCCGGTAAAGTCCTCGACATCGTTCGCCGTGTCAACAAGCAGACGTCCTCTGAGAGCAACAAAACGAACGACAAGATCAAGAGCCTCACCGAGGACGTGGATTACCTTAAAAAGAAGCTCGACGAGAGCGAGGAGAAGCGAGAGGAGATGCTACTTATCATGCTCGAAATCAGAAGAGATCAAGTCAAGAGTCGGAGGGGCGGGGAGACAGAAGATGGGAGAGGGGGGAGGTAAAGGGGTTTTGGGGGCAGAGTGGGGCAGGGGGGGGTTGGGGGACGTTCGGGAAGGGGGTACAGACACAATTTCGGGAAGGGGGGGGGGTGAGGGAGGTTCGGGAAGGGGGTACAGACGCAATTTCGGGGCGTCAGTCAACAATGATATATTTTTACAGCAGAAAACTCCATCATTCGTTCACAAAAATATATATTACAAAGCTGTACTCCTACACACAAAACTCCCCCACTCCCCCCACCACCACCCCCTTCTCACACTACTTCTTATTCTTATTCCTCCTATTCTTAACCCCATCCTCCTCTCCAACCTTGTAATGCTCTACCATATCCCTCCACTGTTTCATGTTCAGGCTAAGCACGCTCTGCTTCGACATGGGCATTTGATTCGCGTTGGCCTTCTCCTTCGCGATGGGCAAGCCCGTTGTGGAGTTCTTGGAGAGTCCTGCTTTGCCGGATTTTACGTTGAAGCTGCGAACAAAATTAAACGAAATATTAGAATACTACACCCCTAACACCCCCCCCCCCTCACCCCTCACAACCCTAAAAAGACTCACCTCAACGCCAATATATTCTCCGCCGTCTGTGTGAAACTCTTCGGGTTAACCACGAGCTTAACCAAGCACGCTCCCTCGTCCTCCCCCTTCCCCTTCCCCAACTTCTTCGTCTCCATAACCTTCCTCCTCTTCTTAACAGTATTCTCCAACGTCGCAGACACGGATTTTATGATATCCTCCATCCCCGACAGCCCGTTCTTGTCCTTTTTCTGGGTGAGGATCTCGTCGGGGTTCTCTTCGACGGCTTCCTCGTCGATTCTAACCCTCTTCTTTTTTTCTTTTACGACCTTTGTCAATCTAGGTTTACCGCTAGGGCCGTTCATGAAGTACACTTTAGGGACGGTGTTGAAACAACGGCCGGAGGCGACACCGAGCTTAGACCAGGAGAAGTTACCGCGGTCGTCGACGACTTTGCGACGGAGGGCTTTTATCACGGAGGAAATGTCGTAGCGGTCGACGCTCACGAGTTTGTTAGCCTAAGGGAGGGGTTTTAGTTTACAGAAAAAGAAAAACAGCGCACTCACGGAAATTAGTATTTTCTCTCACCTGCTTGCTGGCCTTGCTCGCTATCAGCGCCATGTTCTCCCCGTCCAGCGCGGCCTCCCTCGCATAGAAGACCTTCTCGAATACTTCGTTGTTCTCGTCTCTCTGCGATTTATGCGGAAGCGGTGACGTTAGAAACGGTGGCGGGGCTGTATGGAAGTATCCTGTCTTCGCCTTGAAACCATCCTCAGCTCCTCTCACACCCTCATACTCTCAAACTCTCACCTTGTCGTCGAAGGTGGACTTGGTGGCGTCCTCTATATCGTCTCCTGCCTCCTCGATCGTCTTGTGGAGGCTACGCTGCTTCTTACGGATAAGGCGACGCTCAGCGTCGGTCTGACCGCTCTCGCTCATGACCTGGGAGAAGGGGGAGAGGGGGAGATGAAGGGGTTAGAGGGATTCCCTCCGAGCTTGAAATTTACGAGGAGTGAATGTTTAATGTTTAATGGATTTTACGTCGTTAAAGTCTTTTATAATGTATTCTTATAGTGTACTAGCGAATTAGAATGAACATTCAAACGTATAGTTCACGCAGATGAATTTATAAAACGAATTCAAAGCACGGACTCCATCCGCCCTCAAAAAATCAGCGATCCTCTCGACCAACCCCAGCCCCACGGCGCAACCGCCGTCCCCTCGATCATAGTTTCAACGTAATTAACCTACCTTGATGCGCTCCTTCTTCTTCTTTTTCCCGCCATCGTTATCTTTTTTACGAGGCATTTTTATCAGGATTGTGTTTGATTTCACCTTGACCAAAAGGGACAACCAATCTACCCCTGGGTCGAGCGTCGATCCGCAACCCCGTCCTTTCCCTTCTGGGCGTTCCCTCTAAAAACCGGCTTCAAGTTACTCCCAACCTCTCACGTCATCGTATAAATCTCAAGCCAGGTCTTGGTTAATTCGCTTCGGCCCCAAAACCTTGAATAACACATGGACCAGCATGACGATTCCCTCTCCTTGCTAATGTCCACTCAGAGGGAGCTGCGCCCTATGAGCGTTCCGATAAAGGAGAGCATGGGGACGTTGCCTAGTAGGTGAGGAAGTTGAAGGGTTGAAGGGCGAGACTAAGACGAACATTGAGAGGAGCATGGAATGGGAGACGGAATGGTCGATATCTAGGAATAGAACATACGCTTTCCCACCTCGTCGCTTCTCCCACCTAAGCTTAATATTTTAACACGACGACTCTTCCCACAGGAACAACATCGAAATAGACCTTGAAAGACCCAACCACGCTCGTCCACAAGCTCCCATAGCACCTTCCAAGAGCGTCCTAACCGGCAACCCTGGCGGTCGACGCCGTTCGAAGCCCACCTCTGAGGGTTTCTCTCCCTCTCCTGCGGGATCCCGCGTTAATAGAACGCTCAGTGAGAAGTATAAGTCGATGCAGTATTTTGATCTCACGAATCAAAGTAGGAGTTTGATCGATGTTGAACCGAGGTGAGAGAAGGAAGTAAAATGTGCTGCGGCGGTTCATAATATTGACGTGCGTGTCTCATCTACTAAAAACAACAACTCTTATTCAGTGCTGACGTCCACTTTGTGAACGTCGATGACTTGGAGGCCTCAACGTCGAACTCGTCGATGTTTCAGAAGAAGGACCTGATATCGTCGTCCCGCGGCAAGCCGCTCTCCATACCCTCGACGTCGTTCTCCATCCCCACGCTGCCCTCGGGCCAGATCCTGACTTTCTCAATTTTAAGCACCTGGGGCGATCCTTACTACGTCGGCTTGATGGGTATCGACATATTCGACGGCACTGGCCACCCCGTGGTCCTGAACGACGTTGACAGGCAGATCGTCGCCGATCCCCCTGACATCAACATCCTGCCCGAGTATTCTGACGATCCTAGGACGGTAGATAACTTGATGGACGGGGTGAATCACACCACTGATGACCTGCACGCGTGGCTGGCGCCCTTCACTCCTGGCGGGCAGCACACTGTTAAGGTCAAGCTCAATAAGCCTGCCAAGGTCAGCATGATCAGGATATGGAATTACAACAAGAGTCGAATTCACAGTTACAGGGGAGGTGAGTTGGAATCGCGTTGTAGTGATGCAAACGGAATTGTTGATAGGATCGACCCCGGACTGACAACATAATAATCTGCTTTATTTTCTCGTCGCAGTTCGGTACGTGGAAATTAAGCTGGACGGGGAGATCATATTCAAGGGGGAGGTCAAGCGCGCCGCAGGAGAAATTTTGAAGGGGGAAGACGCCAGCTTGGACGACGTCGTGAACGCCTGCAGCGAGTGCATCCTGTTCACTATGGACGAGGTCATCCTGAACGTCATCGAGAAGTACGACAAGCACCTGAACGTCCACGACAACGCCGATCGGCAGACTCCCGAGGCTACGGTCCGGCCCCAGATGAGCGTCAACACCTGGACGAACAGCGACGGAAGCGCCTTCAAGTCTAGGCCCAGCACGGCCTGTGGGAGGAAGAAGAAGAAGAAGACGAAGAAGAAGGCAAATACGAACGGGGACGCCGACGTGGCCAGCCCCTCGTTCGTCCAGAGCGATCACCTCTCCCTCATAGTCGGCGGGCAGCGGTCGCAGATGCACCACGTCACGGCAAAGAAAACGTTGACGAAGCAGAGGAGGTGAGGAGTGTGGATCGAGGAGTGAGGAGCGAGAAGGTTCTCTCGTTATACGGCTGTCTACTAGATTTCGATACCACTATCACACCACAAGATTCTAACTGGTCGCTTTGCTCGTCACAGCTTCGTGGCGCCGTCGGGGGCGGGGAAGAAGGTGCCTATGCGACCCAGCACAGCGCCCATGAGGAGGCAATGGCAGGGCCAGAAGGGCCGCCATTTGGAGCTGATATGCAGGTCGAACTGGGGAGGGCAGGATTTAGTTTTGGGGTTGACAGGTTTGGAGGTGCGTCAAATTCATTGTTTATAATAACATAAGTGTGGGGAAGACACTAACACCCATGTTTTGCAGTTCCTTGACTCGCAGTTTAATCCCATTCCGGTCAGCCCGGGGATGATCGACGTCATGACCCCGCACGACAACGTTTTCATAGACCCCTTGATCAACGGGGATAACATCACGCAGGACGTCGGGAGCATGTGGGTGGTGGACGTCGAGAGCATGGACAGCGAGGTCGTCGTGCACGTTGACTTCGGAGAGGAGCTCGCCGTGGGCGGGCTCAAGGTGTGGAACTTCAACGCGGGGTTGGAGGAGAGCTACTTGGGCGTCAAGAGGATGACGGTATATTTGGACGGGAAGCAGGTGAGAAAAGAATGCTCCCACCGATTCCCAATTCCAACTTGTTAACATCAATCTTCGCTCCCCGTCGCAGGTATCGCCCATGGACGGGTTCCTGATCAGAAAGGCCCCGGGTTACGCGAACTTCGACTTCGGCCAGTTCATCGCCCTCAACTCCGAAAAGGACGGGAGCAAGGGAGAGGGGGGAGAGGCGAGGGGGGGCTTGCAGGGGAGCAACAGCGTCGAGGACCTGTGGGACGTCGCCAGCACCATGAGCAAGATCAGCCCGGTGTCGTCCCCGAGCAAGTACAAGAAGAAGCGGGAGGGGAAGAGCTGGGCCAAGAGCAGTGAGGAGGGGGTTGTCGACGAAGCCGACGATGCTGAGAAGGAGCTCCAGCGGATGTTAGATCAGATGTCCAACAATAGGTGAGTAGGTGGATGGAGGGGAGGGAGGGGTGGGAGGGGATGGATGATGAAGTGTTAACGTTATTTGTTATGATATTGCCCACCACAGCGGATCGCCGAAACACCACCTCGGGGGTGACTTCGCGCTGAACCCTCTGGACTCCAGCCTGAACAGCAGCAGCAGCCTCGAGGAGTCGGCGGCGAGCATCGCGCTGCTGAGCATCAGCAGCATGCACTTCGGAGGGGGGCTGGGGGTGGGGACGTGCGGGGTGCCGCAGCAGTACGAGACGCCCCTCTTCCCGAGCGGCTGCATCATCAAGGTCATCATCTTCTCCACCCACGGCGACCCATTCTACGTGGGGCTGAATGGCATCGAGTTCTACGACAGCGCCAACACGAAGGTCGTCTTGAGCGAGGAGAACGTCACTGCGAGTCCGGCGGACATCAACGTGCTCGACGAGGGGGGCGGGGGGAGCGACCCCCGGACTCTAGACAAGGTGAGGCTGGGTCTAGTTGAGATGAGTTTGGGTGGGGGGTGGGACGTTTTCTAACACGAAACATCGGACAGCTCTATGACGGGAATAACTCCACCTACGACGACTTCCACATGTGGCTCGCCCCCTTTCGGGGACCGGATAGAGGATCCAACACCATCTATATTTTCTTCGACGAGCTCGTGAGCATCAGCCGCATGACGATCTGGAACTACAGCAAAACGCCGACGAGAGGAGTCAAGGAGTTCGAGGTTCTCATCGACGACTCCATCATCTACAGGGGGAACCTGAAGAAGGCGTACTCCGAGGCCGAGACGGGGGGGGATCCCAAGAGGCTGCACGGGCAGACGGTGCTTTTCACCAACGACAAGGACGTCATCAGGAAGGAGAAGGACAGGATCTACATCGCAGAGGATGAGGACGAGGGAGGGCCGGTCTTCTTCGACGAGGGCAGCAGGCTGGAGGAGGGAGGAGAGGGGGCGGAGAGGCCCCAGACAGCCGCGAGGAGGAGGAGGGATTAGATATTATGATGGATTGATTTTTGTATAATGAATTTTGAGAGCTGGAAAAAAAATTGTTTTCGTGTGTGTCAAATAAAATATGTGCGTCTTGAGCATTTCGTTTCCTTTCCTTTTTTCTTTCCTATTTTTTTTTCCGTCGACGAAAACCCAATTATTCTTCTCCATTTCTTTCTCTCCTCACGCCTTCAATCCCAGCCAGACCCAAACGACCCCTACAGCGACAGCTATTAAACTGCTCCCCTTGCTAATCCTGCGACATCGAAAAAAGTAAAGGTTAGAATCCATACTCCTCCAACAACAGCAACAACAAAACACAACTATCTCACCTAACGCCGACCTTCCCCCCCGCCTTCTCTCCCAGCCTCCTCGTCCCTTCCCCCAGAACCCCCATCGCAACCCCCATACAAACCGCCGTCCCTACAGCGTAACAAACCAAAAAGTAAAGCGAATTGACAAGTCCGCCCGCGACGAGGCTAGGAGCGAGGCTGGGAGCGCCGTCGAGGGAGAAGCCGTGGAGGAGACCGTTGAGGAGGATGGCGCGGGTGGAGAGGGAGGAGGTCGGGGTGGAGGAGGAACTGAGGGATTGAGTGCTGAGGGGGTTGCGACGTTTGGTGGAGTTGAGTGTTAGTTGAGGTAGTGAAAGAGAGATATTAGGTCAACGGAATTTACTCGAAGATCCTCTCGACGAGTCGTCAAACCAATCCCCCTCTCACCTTTCAGTATACCCCAAATACCCAATCAAAACCAAACTAACCCCAACAAGAACCTCCAACCCTTTCCCCAGCGTCAAAAAATACTTATCCAACCCACTCGCCGTCTTCATCCCCCACATTCCCACCCCTAAAACCATAACACTAACCCCATGTCCCAACCCCCACAACAACCCTACCCTCGAGCTCGGTACGAACGGCCTGTTAAGGGTCCGCGGGAGGAGGGCGGCGAGATGGTCGGGCCCTGTTATGGCGTGGAAGCCTCCGGAGAGGAGGCCGGCGGAGAGGAGCTTGTAGGGGAGGGGGGGGAGGGCGGAGAGGGAGGTTGAGGAGGGAGGGGGAGGATGGAGGGGGGGGAGGGAAGGAGAGGTTCGATGGGAGAGTAAGGGGGTAGGAGTGAAGGAGAGGATGGAGGGGATGAGGAGGGTGAGAAATATGATCGTTGTTTTCATAATTGTAACGATTTGGAACAATTAGGGCGTTAGAAAGTGAACAATTTGGAGGAATTAAGGAGGATGACTCGCGTAGGTACGAGGTCGACGGAGGTACGGGTTAGGAAAGGGGAAGAATTAGACGAGGAGGAAGGAGACGATGGTAGGGAGGAGGGTGTTAAGAGGAACGGGAGGGCTGGAGGAGGCGGGGATGTTGCGCGGGTGCGTGTTGTGATTTGTTCAATTTATGGGAATTGTACTGGAAAATGATGTTTGAGTGTGGGATGAATTGAAAAATGGATTGGGAGTTAACCAAAACCTGTATTATTATTATTCGATCTCTTTTTTGTTATTAAGCACTTCAGTAGACTTGAGTCAGGAACTGGTTATGGAGCTGGTCCTCGGACTCCCATCCACCGTTCTCGATGGCGATTCCGACATTGGCGGAGTACAGGGGCCACTGTAGCTGCCGGCGGAGTTGGAGAAGACCCTGCAGGCCGCCTCTCGGACCGAATTTCCATCTCCTTAGCCTGCTCCTTGGCGTGCTTCCTAACGAAGTTCATCTCGTCGGGCTCGTCAGCTTCTGCGGTCAGTCAGGGAACGGAGATGGGCGATTACTTCGGTAGTGGCGTCGACCCTCTCCTCGTCGTATTCCTCGTCGCTGTCGTAGTGGCTGACGTCGATGTGGGAAGGGACTAGCTTGAAGCATTCGATGAAGACATCTTCACCAAGCTCTTGAAGCGAGTCCGGGATCTTCATCTCTCTTAAACTTGTGCAATATCTGAAGGCATATTCACCTAATTCCTGAACGTTCGTGTGAAGGAGATCAACCCTTTCTAGACTGGAGCAATAACCGAAGGAGTTCACACTAATTGACGTTAACGACTTTGGGAACTTGATGTCTTTCAAACTAGTGCAGCATTCGAAGGAACCTTCACCGATACTTGTAATGCCTTCGGGGATGTCTACAACGACGAGATTGGAGGCGTCACAGCAGGCATTAACTCCGACCTTCGTAATATTCAGAAGGAAGACGACCTTCTCGTCACTTGCTCCATAATTTCCCGCCTCCCAGCAAAATAAACTGGATCAAAACTTCCATCATTCCCTCCATGAACAATAATCTCGCCACAAGGCTCATCTTCAAACTCATTCAGCTTCTTCTCAACTACCTTGTGCCATTTTCTATCAAGCCAGCGCATCGCTACTAAAGTATCAACCATAACAAACTCGACGAACAGTCGCCTGAAATCGTCAGTATGCATGAAATCATCGCCTCCGAC
Source organism: Triparma verrucosa (assembly GCA_030267905.1). Taxonomy (NCBI): domain Eukaryota; class Bolidophyceae; order Parmales; family Triparmaceae; genus Triparma; species Triparma verrucosa. Next base: position 54,291 of record BRXX01000070.1, on the reverse strand, counting down.
AACGGCGGCAGACTCTTTAGAGTCGGGCTCTTTAGAACCTTAAACTAATTCTGTATCGTTACATCCGTCTGCTAAATCGTTCGAATTAGTTATCTCAATTGCATTCGCGTGATCGTGATCTTCAGACGTTCTTTTCGACATATCGTTAAAATGAATGAGAAAGTGGAATCTTTTTCAGGACATACGCTAAATGATCTGCCGAGGCAGATCATTTAGCATTTCCTGGTAAATGATTTTTGGAACCCCTGCTATATATCAAAGAAGACGCACCGCACCCTGTTACTTAGGTGTCTTCTGACGTGCCGCTCCCCTTTTTTTAGCTGTCTTTTGACGCGCGACTCCGGAGACCGTTAAATTTTGGATTTTTAGGGGCAATTCTAATTTGGGGCTCGGCTCGGTGGCACCTTCGGAATGGCTAGTTTCACCAAATTTGCAGCTTTATGACGCGCCGCACCCTGTTACTTAGCTGTATTCTGACGCAACGTACCCTATTACGTAGCTTTCTTTTGACGCGGGAATCTTACGAGCGTAAAATGTGGGTTTTGAGACCAATATCTGGTCGATTGGCGGGCTGCTGCAGCTTGTAAAGACGAGTACTAAGCGGAACGCTTAATTTCGACAAATTAAAATAAGGAGAAACTCCTTATTTACTATCTTCTAAATTTTGCCCCTGGCAGTCTTTAATTTCCGGCGTCTTAAATACCACTTTTCAGCCACCAATTTTCGTCTTTTTCCAAAAATCGTTTATTAGGAAAATCACACAATATTCAATTTCAACCTTCCACAAACGTCGTCCCGCTATTCTGCAGCGGCCGTTCGCTTTTAGTTGCCAACGAAACTCTCAATATATTCGTAAAACGTCCATTTCTGACGTAAACACCACATTTTCTCCAACCAACGACGGCAAACCAAAATGGCTTCCGCTGAGGTATCCAACCCGTACCTGCCCCTGCTCCGCTCGTCGAGCTCTGCGATCTTCCTCCTCGGCGCTGGAATCTCTACGAGCATAGGAATTCCCGATTTTCGGTCCAAGGACGGCCTCTACGCTAGCTTGAAATTGGAGGAGTACGGCCTCAATGCGCCGGAGGACCTGTTCGATTACGAGCACTTTTGCGCTTCGCCCGCCGGTTTCTTCAAGTGGTCCCTCGACTCCTTGACCCTCCAGACCACCGGGTCGAAGTTCCACCGCTTCCTCTCCACCCTCAAAAACCTCCACCGCATCTACACCCAAAACATCGACGGCCTCGAATCTTCCTCCGGCGTCCCCGACTCCAAAATCGTCCACTGCCACGGATCGTTGCAGAACAGCACCTGTCAAACATGCAACCACAAATGTCCAACGCCTTCCTTCACCGGCGAAGTTCCTCTCTGTCCCGTTCCTACATCCCCTTTAGTCGTCGGTCCCCGAACCTCCTCCCGCGGGAAGAAAAAGCAGAAATTAACATGCGAGGGAATCCTCAAACCTGACATAACGTTCTTCGGCGAGCCCCTCCAATCCGTGGTGTCCAAGACCATCGGGAAGGATCGGCTGAAGTCGGATTTAATTACCGTCGTGGGGACGAGCCTGAAGGTAGAACCTTTCAGTAAGATCGTAAATTGTTTCGAGGGGAAGAAGGTTTTGGTGAATAGGGATTACGTGGGGTTTCCCGGGGAGGGGAGGTGGGACTGCGTCTTTCTGTGCGATTCGGACGAGGTGGTGGAGGAGGAGGGGACGACTTGGCGGGAGGTTGTCAAGGGGGTGTTTTTGGGGAGGGGGGGGGTCTGGTGTGAAGAGCGGTACCAGAAGTTATTGTCAAAGAAGAAGGAGAAGGGGCAGGGGCAGGGGCAGGGGCAGGGTGCGGAGCCTGTAGTTGTTGAGACGGTGACGTGCGATGCCTGCATGACAAAGACGGGGAAACCGTTCTACACGTGCGAGATTTGCGAGGGGTTCGATCTGTGCGAGGGCTGCGTTGGGAAGGAGGAGGGAGGGAAGAGGCACAGGGTTGAAGAGGGCGAGGACCATCGTTTCAGATTTTGCGCGTAGAGAACGAGGAGCAGCGAGGAGCGGAGCGACGAGTTAGAATACTGTAGCAGGGCTGCGACGAGCGAAGCGAGTCGCAATGGAAGTGGAGTGAGTCGAGGAGCAAAGCAACGAGTTAGAATAAAGTAGCGGTGTGAAGTATCGGCCATGTACGCCGATATCCAGTATACATGGCGACGTTAACCCGCTGCTGTCTCCCACATGATCTTAAGCCGGACGTACCAACTGCAGATTGACCCGCTGCTGTCTCCCACATGATCTTAAGCCGAACGTACCAACCGCAAGTTAAGCCGCTGCTGTCTCCCACATGATCTTAAGCCGAACGTACCAACCTCAGATTAACTCGCGCTGGTCTCCCACACGACCATGGACGTAACTCGTCAGAATAAATTAGAATGAATGAGGATAGAGGAATGAATGCGAGGCGACCAACAAGTGGTCGTAAGCAAGCAAAAGCTGATGTAGCGGCGAGCGGACATATAATGAAAATAAACTTTAAAAATTGCATTCAAAACTTCATCATACTGCCCGCGAATTTATCCTTCAGCGCCTCCTTCCCTCCCATCAAGTTCTTGAGGTTATTCTTGTCTACCCTCCTACCCGCGTCGAGGTCCTTCCTGCTCCATCCGAATCCCTTCTGCGACAAGCGAACCGATGAGCGAATCGAGGAGCGAAGCGACGAGTTAGAATAATGTAGCGGTGTAAAGTATCGGGCATGTACATCGATATCCAGTATACATGGCGACGTTACGTATGCCAATATCCAGTATACATGGCGACGTTACGCACAGATTATGGTATCGGCCATGTACGCCAAATATATCAGCTCGTCGCTTCGCTCCTCGCATACTCTCACCTCGTTGGCCTTCTCTTCCTTCGCCGCCTGGACCTTTGCCCTGTGAGCGTCCATGAGGCTCGGTCCTCTCAGCTCGTCGTGTTTCCTCTGCAGCTCTTCCATCTCGGCCTGGACCGCGGGGTCTACGGGCTGCTCCGGCGCCGCCGGCTTGTTCGAGCCCTTTTCGTTCTTGAAGCCTCTGGATTTTATCACGCCCTCCTTTGCGGCGAGGCCGTCGAGGAAGTTGTGCTCTCCAGGATTCAGCATCCATTCTGCGACGAGCGTAGCGAGTCGCATTAAGGTGGACGTTAGCTACTTGGAAACACGCAGCGATGACAGTGGCGTCGACATCCAGTCTAAAGCTACTAGCGCAGCCAATCAAGGAACGAAACCGACGCATTTTCAGCTCACCTTCTCTATTACTGCCACCGTCGAGTGGATCAGCCGGATTCAACGGCGGCAGCGGCGGCAACCCCTTGGCCGCTCTCCTGGTATTCTCCAGCTCGTGCTGCAATGAGCGAACGAGTTAGAATTGCCCGAGGGAGCAAAGCGACCGAGTCTCGGTTTGAGCGTAGCGAGGCCCGAGCGTAGCGAGGCCCGAGCGTAGCGAGGCCCGAGCGTAGCGAGTACCGAGGGTGCGGAGCGAGGAGTAAAGCGACGAGCGAAGCGACCGAGAACCCCCACGTGAATATATGACGACCCGGCCACGCAGTTTCTCACCTCCCTAATTTTCGCCTGCATCTTGATGTCCTCAGTGGTGAACCTACTCTTGGCGTTTCTATCCGGGGCGAAGTCGTCGTCGTCTTCGCCCTAACGAGGAGCGAGCGAAGCGAGCCAAGGAGCGGAGCGACGAGTTAGAAATGTAGCGTGTAGATTGCGTACTGATATCCAGTGCACACGACGAGTTAGATTGTAGCGTGGCTCCTCGCACACTCTCACCTCCTCGTCGATCGGCCCTCTTGCCGGCCCTCTCGCTGGTCCTCTGCAAGACGAGCCGAGGAGCGAAGCGATAAGTTAGAATAAAGTGCGGCCGAGAACATAGTAACTATATAGAGAGAGAACGACACGAGTACAAACGGAAGGAGCGATGCCTCACCTCACGCCTCCACCCCCAACCCCACCACCCCTCAAGCTCTCGATCTCCCTCGCCGGATCCTCAACGCCGCAAACTCCGCCCAGGAACCTCATAACTTCGCCTACCTCCCCCCCCTCCGGCATGCTGAAGCCTTCCTCCCCCTCGTCCGTCTTGGCCCTGAGCAGCGAGCGAAGCGAGCCGAGGAGCGGAGCGACGAGTTAGAAATGTAGCGTGTAGATTGACGTATTGACGAGCCGAGGAGCGGAGCAATGAGTTGAAAATGTAGCGTGCAGATTGACATATTGACGAGCCGAGGAGCGGAGCGACTATTTGGAAATGTAGCGTGTAGATTGACGTATTGACGAGCCGAGGAGCAGTGCGACGAGTTGGAAATGTAGCGTGTAGATTGACGTATTGACGAGCCGAGGAGCGGTGCGACGAATTGGAAATGTAGCGTGTAGATTCTCACCTTCCCAGCCCCACCAAATTCAGTAGCCCGTCAATCCCATTCTTCAAATCTGCGTTGTCGATGCCGTCGGTGACGACAACCTCCCCCTCCGCCAACATATCCAGCATCCCCTTGATCTCCGGCCCCAGCTCGACGCCGAAGTTGACCATCATCTTCAGGAGGACCCCCTTCGCCGTGTTGAGCCGCTGGACCTTCTGGTTCTCCTGTGCAATTTGCTTCTGCTCCGCGTTTATCTTGACCCTCTGCGGAGGAGCGAGCCGAGGAGCGAGTGAAGGAGCGGAGCGACGAGTTAGAGATTTTTTGCGTGTAGATTGACGTATTGATATCCCCGCGCTCGCACACTCTCACCTCCTCCATCTCGTACTCCGCACAGGCGCCTAGGGTGAGCCCGGCCGAGTCCATTAGCTTGTCGATGATAAGCAGCAGGTTCAGAGGCCGGGACTTGGAGCTGTCCTCGTAAGAGTAGTCGTCGACGCCGACGGTTTTGACCCCTATGGGGGAGAGCGAGTCGAAGAACTGGCGGAGGGAGACCTTCAGGGTCACGGGAGTCACGGTGGAGATGTTGATGTTGGTGCCGGTGGAGAGCTTGATCAGAAACGTAGAGAGGTCCCCGAGGAGGGAGGGGTGGGAGGTCAGGAGCGTGTGGATCTCCGTCGTTATTTGCTGGGGCAGGGAGGCTGCGGGCGGAGGGGAGGTGTTTCTGTGGGAGCGTTTGTGCTGCGGGGTGGGGGGGGGGGGGGGGGGGGGGG
>BRXX01000070.1:0-49114 GCA_030267905.1 Triparma verrucosa | reverse complement strand
GGGGAGTGGGGAGTTGGTACGGGGCGAGATATATTATTATATAATTGCGATTGAAATATCGTCGCACCTTCTTCTCTTTCTTCTCCTTCTTTTCCTTCTTCTCCTTCTTGGATTTCTTGCTCTTCTTTTTCTGCGACGAGCGGAGCGACGAGTTAGAATTGTGTAGCGTCGATTTGCTCCTCGCAGTTTCGCACCTTCTCCTTCTTCTCTTTCTTGGACTTCTTCCTCTTGCGGCTTTCGACGGAGGAGTCGGACTCGGAGCCGGAGGACGAGGAGGCACTGGAGCGAGGGAGCGGGGTGAGGGTGAGGGTGAGGGTGAGGGTGAGGGTGAGGGTGAGGAGCGAAGTGACGAGGAAGCGACCAAGAAGCCACGTGCGCCAGCTGCTGCGAGTATAATCCTAAACCCCCACTGGTATCCTCCGAGCAAACTTGCTCGCTGGATCTCGAGACCAACCGACCAAATCTATACCATGGCCAAACAAATATCATCGAGATTCACGCTCACGGAGACAAGGGCATGGAAGTATGCGTGGACTCCTCGCACATCTCTGAGAGATCCACGCTGTCGTAGATGCGCTCCTCGCCGAATTCGATGCCGCTCTTTGCACGCCCTTTCCAAACTCACCTGCGGGTCATGACGGGCAAGGAACGCAAAAGTAGAATGCACTATGAATTCGGCGAGCTCAGCAGCCAACTATAGGGTCACAGCACTGAATGAGCTTTGGGGTACGAGGGTACTGCAAGATAGGGTTTAACAGGCAAAAGTGGCGCCGGGAGGCGGTATCTTGACCGAAATTTGGATCGCCTGGAAAATCGATTTGCGCAAAATTGACCGAAATAGTCGCCATGTCCAAGATCGTAGTAGTCGATCGCGGTAAGCGAGGCCTAGGGCGCGCTCTTCAACCCAGGAGCTCAGCCCGAACCGTCGCAGTGCCTCCAAAATCTAACCCCGAAAATTTTCCCCCCGCAGAAAACTACCCCGCCTCTGAGGAGCACATTACGACATTCACCTTCCCGCACCCCCGCACCTCCCTCCCCTTGAACCTGCTCTCGACACCTCAGAAGGTGTTGGAAGTAAACGCTCTGAGCGAGAACCCTCACTCCTCCTTCATCAAGGATTCGGAGATTGTGAGCGAAGGGAGGTGAGGGAGGAAGGGGGAAGGGGTTGAGGGAGCCGCCCACACAAACGCTCGAACCGAATCGAGGCTTCTTGTGGCCAAGACCGTAGCCATGCAGACTCGAATTCTATTCTAACTCCTCGCTTCACTCCTTGCAGGTTCCACGTCTTGACGGCCGTAGACCCGGTGCTGTTCTTGTTGGGAGGGATCGAGGAGAAGGGGAAGAGCTTCGGGCCGTTGGAGCAGCTCAAGAGCAATCTCAAAGAAACAATATCTCCCCACATCGTCGATCACCTCAACCCTTCGAACGTCTCCAACGTGACCTCCCAATACAACATTGGCGACGACGCCGAGCCCGAGCTCATGTACAAATACTCAGAACCCGCCACCCTCAACTACCTGAAGGCAAAGTACGAGGCAGTCCTGGGAGTCATGAACACGCACAACGACCGCAACGACACGACGGTGAAGTCGGGCTCCTTCGCCTCGGACTTCAAGCTGGATGGAGACGTCAATGAGAACGAGATTAGCAATGGGGTTGGGGTTGAGAAAGAGAAGGAGAAGGTAAACCCGCTAGAAGTCGCCGCAGCCCTGCACGTGTGCGAGTACCTGGGGGGAGGTATGGCCAAGGTGAGGGTGTGCGAGGACGAAGCCAAAACTGCGAGGAGCGAAGCGACGAGTTGAAGAGGCGGGTGTACTGGATAATGCTTCCCTGCGTAACGTCGCCGCTTTTAAATTATACGCTGTTATTAACAACACGAACGATCCTTCTATTGCTCGCAAGGTGTTCGTCGAGTTTTTGGGCCTGCCCCTATCGATCCTCGAGAAGCCCAAGGGCAACAAGAGGAAGAGCTGGGAATCGCACGACGAGGAGGCGGAGAAGCTACTGAACTTCGGAAAGAGCGAGGGGGAGGGGGCCGAGAAGAAGAAGGTCAAGGCAGCAGGAGAGAGCAGGAAGGAGGAACTGAATAAGAAGGCCGCAAAGGGGATGAAGAGCATGGCCGCGTTTTTCATGGTGAAGAAGAAGAAGTAGAAAGTATTTGAGTATTTTCGTTGGCGTCTTTTTATTCTTGATAAATTTAATTTCATTCTGCTATATAAAATATATGCATGTTCATCCAAAAAAATAAGAGTGGAGGCGTCGTCGTAATGGTCGCGTCGCACCTTGAATTCAAAAAAATCAAAAGGTCCCAAAAAAAAGTCCTCAACCCCCGGAGATTGAAGTAACGTGATTTTTGAGGCTGGGCGGGGTTCGTTCCGCTCCCGAGCAAAAAAAGAAAGTCATTTTCACCATTGGTGGGGCTCGAACCCACGACCACACGATTAAGAGTCGTGCGCTCTACCGACTGAGCTACAACGGCGAAACACAAAGCAAGCTTGGCTTGATTAGATGAAATGGAGGATCCAAATTTGAGTACCAAAAGTAGGGATCTCGGCTTTTGCCACAGCTCTGCGATCAAAACAGCACTCAATAAACCTCAAATACGTTTTCGAAAGACTATTATTTACACGCTGCACAAACCCGAACACCAGCTCTAGCGAGCCGTACCCTTCGCATCCTCGGCAGAGCGCCCGAAGGATTTCCTTAATGGCAATTTTGACATCGAATGGTGAAAAACTAAGGTATCCTCCCAACGAGAAGGAAATTAGAAGACCAAAACGGTCCTAGCCCGGCCAAGACCCTGCCCCGCCCCCCATCAAGTACCGATCCTCCCCGTCGTTCCGGATAATAGCCCTATCGCCCCCTATTCTCTTCCAATTTATCACGCCATTGTTCCCTCAATTCCCTTCGATGTCCCGATCCTCACAAAAAAGCAGGGTTTTAGGCTTCACGAATCGCGCGGCTCCCGTGCCCGCCCACGCTCTCCACCCCACGCGTCCTCTATCCCCTCTCCAATTCTTCCCACTCCGACCCGCCCCAACCCATTCCTCATCCCGACTACAACGTAATCCTTCTACTACTGTCGAGTAAAAAATGTTTCTTACCTTCTTAGAAAATGAAAAGACAGCTCATCGCTTCCTGGTCTCGCTTTGCTCGGTACTCGCTCAATCTATATACTATGGTTTCGCTCCCTCTCCACTGTCTGTGTTCTCGCTACTTCGCTACTTCACCCCACCCACCTAAAACGGTCCTCGCCTTCTAACAAACAGGAAACGTAATAATAATATTAATCCTCTCAACTAGGGGCTAACTCGTTCATCATCTCCTCCTCTCCGTTAAAGCCCCCCCCTTAACCTCCGTCCCCATTAACCCTCCCCACATCCCACCACCCCTAAACCTCACATGCACGAGGGAGGAAGCGAAGAGGAGGGGGAGAGGATAAGATTTTGATTACTCGGTTTTAAGTATGGGGGGTGTAAGAAATAGAAAGAAAGAAATGCTTTGTTTGAAGAAAAAACAAACTAAAACACATTCACACACCCTTTTGGGGGATGACGGGCGTAGAGGCAGCCCCTGATCCAAGAGGCACCAGCCCTTATTGTTTAGAGCGGAGGTAGGCGACTACCGCAGATGTTACATCGTCGTCATTAATCTTGGCATCTATGTCTATGGTGGAAGGGACTAGCTTGGAGCAGTAGAGGAAGACATTGGTACCAAACGTTTGAAGCGAGTCCGGGACCTTCATCTCTCTTAAACTTGTGCAACCTCTGAAGGCCCAACCTTCTAATTCTACAAGGTTCGTGTGAAGGAGATCGACCTCTTCTAGACTGGAGCAATAACGGAAGGAGTTTACACAAATTGATGTTAACGACTTTGGGAACTTTATGTCTTTCAAACTAGTGCAGCCATTGAAGGACCAATCACCGATGATTGTAATGCCTTCGGGGATGTCTACAACGACAAGATTGATGGCGAAATCGCAGACATGATCTCCGACCTTTGTAATATTCAGAAGGAAGACGACCTTCGTCACTTGCTTCATCCCTTCCTTCCTCGCATCAGAATGAGCTTCATCCCAATTTATGTCATTCCCTCCATGAACAATAATCTCGCCGAAAGGCTCATCTTCAAACTCAATCAGCTTCTTCTCAACGACCTTGTGCCATTTTTTATCAAGCCAACGCATCGCAAGTAAAGTATCAACCATAACGAACTCGACGAATAGTCGCCTGAAGTCGTCTGTATGCATGAAATCATCGCCTCCTCCGGCGGGGGTGGCCACGTTGGGAGAATCCAACTCAGAACCTTCAAATACTTCCTCCTCGTCATCTCCACCCTCTAAATTGTTCGGATCCAGTATCTCAATTGCATTAGAAAACACTTCAGACGTTCTCTTTGACATATTGGGTGTTAAAGGATGAGATTTAAAGAGGTTTTTCCAAAGTGAATTTTGGGAAGTTTTCCTGCAAAGATTCAGCCGATTTCTCATTCTTTTTCAACGCGATATGTCAAAGAGAACGTCTAAAGCCCTCTCGAATGCAATTGAGGTAGCTAATCCGAACGATTTAGCAGACGGATGTGACGATACAGAATTATCTGAAGGCTCTAAAGAGCCCGGCTCTAACCCTTTTCAGAATTAAAATGTCCGGATTTAATTACCCCCCCCCCCATCATTTTCTATATATAATAAATCCGGACATTTTAATTCTGAAAAGGGTTAAAGAGTCTGCCGCCGTTGTCGGAGGTGATGATTTCATGCATACGGACGATTTCAGGCGACTGTTCGTTGGTTTCGTCATGGTCGATACTTTAGTTGCGATGCGCTGGCTGGATAGAAAATGGCACAAGGTCGTTGAGAAGAAGCTGATTGAGTTTGAAGATGAGCCTTTCGGCGAGATCATTGTTCATGGAGGGAATGATGTAAGTTGGGGTGAAGCTATTTCTGATGCGAGGAAGGAAAGGATGAAGCAAGTGACGAAGGTCGTCTTCCTTCTGAATATTACAAAGGTCGGAAACAGTGTCTGCAGGTTTGCCTCCAATCTCGTCGTTGTAGACATCCCCGAAGGCATTACAAGTATCGGTGGTGCTTCCTTCGGTTGCTGCAGTAGTTTGAAAGACATAAAGTTCCCAAAGTCGTTAACATCAATTGGTAGAGCATCCTTCATTCGTTGCGAAAGTCTAGAACAGGTCGATCTCCTTCACACGAACGTTCTAGAATTAGGTGACTATGTCTTCGATAATTGCAGAAGTTTAAGAGAGATGAAGGTCCCGGACTCGCTTCAAACGCTTGGTAGCAATGTCTTCTGCAACTGCTCCGAGCTAGTTCCCTCAACCATAGACATAGACAACATGGTTGACTACGATGATGTAACATTCGAGGTAGTCGACTACCTTCGCTCTGTACAATAATTCACGTCAAAAAAATCCCCCCGCCCTTATACTTTTATAATACAAAATACAAAATACACAAACACCCCCCCTACTCCGTCCTACTCCGTCCCTTCTCCTTTTTACTTCTTCTTTTTCGTCTTCTTCGCCTGCCCCCCCCCCGCCTTCTTGCCCTTCCCTCCTCCTCCCCCCCCCCCTCCTCCCTCCTTGCCGCCCCTTCCCTTTCCCTTTGGCGTTTTGGCCCTCTTCACCGTGGCCATGATTTCGGCCTCCCTCTGTGCCATTTCTTCCTTCATCATGGTGACGTTCTCCACGTGCTCCGCCATGCCCTCCGCAGTAAGTAGCCCTAGCCCCTGCAGGACCTTTGCGGAGTCCTGCGACGATAAAAAGAGATAAGTTAGAAAGAAGGGTCTACTTCGCTCGACACAGCGGGGGTCTCCACAGGGGGGTCTCCACAGGGGGTCTCGCTTCGCTCGACACAGCGGGGCCCCGCTCACCTTTACAACGTCCAAATCCCCCCCTCCGCCTCCGTTCATCAGCCCCATGAGCAACGGCACCACGCTCTGGACCTTCTTGCTCAAATCTGACTCCTCATAGGCGCTCTGTGCTGCCAGGTCGAAGTACTCGTTGGCCTCCGTCTCTATCGTGGCCTCCCTCTGTGCGACTCTGTCCTTGAACTGGTCGTTCTGGGCCCTCAGGGCGTACAGGTGGTCCTCGGCTTCGTCGGCCCTCTCTGTCTCGTCCTCCAGCTTGTCTGTGGTCTGCTCGAGCTCTGCGACGAGGAAGAGGAGGAGGTGTTGATAGTGTTAGAAATCGTGGCAAGCGGCTTTGGGGGTTCTCGGTCGCTTCGCTCCGTTCTCTTCTCACCTGCCTTCAACTTCGTCTCTCGCAGAAGCGACTCCTTCAGCTCCATCTTCAGGGCGTGCCGTTCTCTCCTGTTCCTGACCCCGAGCCTGTGAGCGTGAAGAATATTGTTTTTAAGTTAGAATATCTAATCAACGAGCAACGCAGGTGGGGATTCTCGGTCGCTTCGCTCCCTCGTCGATAGCCGCCTACCTCCTCACTAGCTGCTCCGATTCCTCGATGTTCTCTATCTCCTCATAGCTGTTGGCCCTCGCAGTGGCGTCACTCTTGGCCCTCGCGATCTTGGCGTCCTCCTCCTCGTTGTCGGGCTCCTCCCCGGGAAAGTTCTCGTCCCCGCTGCTCCTCACATCGAGCAACTGCCTCCGCAGCAGATTGTTCAAAAACTGCTTGTCACCTGCGTCGTTCACCATCTGGTCAAAGTACTCCCCGCCCACGAACTCCGCATGGGCGAGATTGTCCACCCAGTTCTGCTTCACATATTCGTGGCGATTCTCTAGCTCTGTCAGTTGTGAGTTCAGCATCGAAACGGACTCCTGTAAAATGGTGTGTTAGTTTCATCAAGTTCTCTCTCCATGTTCTCCTATCGCTCAGGCCTCAGTCGCTTCGCTCCCTCGGCCCTCGGCCCTCGGCTCACCTCCGCATGCCCGACCTTGGCCCTGCACATCTCCACCTCCCCTATCAAGTAATTCCTACCCTCCTTCTCGGTGTTGTGGAGAGAGGTGACACTCTGCAGATACGTCAGCACGTTGGTGTAGTCGTGCTCGCGCCTGATCTTGTGCTCGGCAGCCTTGACGTTCATCTCCTTGGCCTCCATGGTGTCCATAATTGCCACGATGTCATCGCTGCGCTTGTCGCTCTTGGCCCTCTTCTGCAGGTTCTGTGGGATGTAGTACGGGTCGAAGGGGACGATAGTCTTGGTCATTTTCCTCCAGTACGCAATCACGAACCCTCTGGGGTCGTTCTCCGTGCTGTGCAGGGGTTGCCCCTTGGCCCTCAAGTACTCGAACAACGTGCCCTCCCACATGTGCTTCAGCACGCTAATATAAACCTGATCCGGAGGAGTCCCCTGTTGCGGCGAGAGTTTGAGTTGGTTAGAGAACAGTAGCATAGAACTTTCATAGCTCATCGGCACCGCAGCAAATAAAATAGGTCCCTTTTCCGCCACGTATTTGCTCACTCAGTACTCGCTCCGTGTGGGCGAAGAGTGGTCTCGCTTCGCTCGTCACACGGGAGGCATTATATTTTATACTAGCTCGGTCGTCGCTACGCTCTCTCCCTCTTACTCTCCCTCCCTCTTACTCTCCCTCCCTCTTACCTTCTCGCACAAATCCCTAATGTAACCAGAAATCAACTCCTTCTTCTCGACATTCTTTGTCTTCCTCTCTATTTTTAACCCTATCATCCCGCACAAACTACTGAGTTCCATGGTGTTGTGCAAGTCCAGGAGCTCTAAGAATCCCTTCTCCATGTTTTCGAGGTGCTTCTTATTCTCTTCGGCGAGTGGGTCTATCGCCCTGATCTTTCCGAACGTGGAGTTGAAACCGTCTTTCTTTTTCTTCTTGCGGTTCTTGCGGCTCGGGCTGGGGGTGGGTAAGATAATGTGATGCAGAGATAAAAACATCAATATATTATATATATTCACGTGGGGGTTGATCGGTCGCTTCGCTCGTCGCTTTACTCCTCGCTCCGCACCCTCGGTACTCGCAACGCTCGGTACTGAGACTCAGTCGCTTCGCTCCCTCAGTTCTCCTCACCTGCTGGGGGACCCTGGTTTGTCTGGCTTGGCCTGCGCCCGCAAAGAAGCCCTGCGAGAGGCCGACGGGAGGCGAATGTCCACATCGTGGATGTGTTCTGCGTCCGACATCATGAGGGTGGTGGTAGCCATGGCTAACAGGAAGGGTGAGGGAAGGTCCCAACTCCCGGGAGGTTGGTGAGAGGGGTGATGGAGGGACTGGGTTTATGACCACGAAAAAGCAGCCTGCGCGGAAGTCAGGGTGTGCTTCGGGTCGTACGGGTAATAAAAATAGTTCTGCGTCCTCAAGGGAAAAGGTCGACAGCAGATCCAGAAGAAAATGAAGTGCTGGGACAAGAAAAGCACATCTTTTCCTGAAGTACGCAGTCCCTGGGGCCGCACAGCTCCAGAAATCTACCTGCAGTGCTTCCTACGCTGACTTGCAGCCTCGTTAACTAATGACGTTTCCGATCAAGCACGATAGGGCACAGAGACATGCACGGGACCAGTGCCATCTTGATACATTACAAGGAGATGCCCATATTCAAACGCACAACGTCCAAAGCCAAGACCAAGGAGGGGGGGAATTTCAAAGAGGCAGAGGTCAGCGCCCAGCACTTTCGCTACGCTCAGTGTTGGGCACGGGTGCGTTGCTGCGCAGGCAACTAGCCCTGAAAAAAAAGTTGAAGTTTGTTAGGGTTAGCACGATTTTTATTAGGGTTAGGATTTAATTCGGTTGCCCCCTAAAAAAACAAAAAACGTTCTAACATGTGGTTGGTAGGTGCATAAAATTATGTGGGAGACAGCAGTGCGTTGAACTTGCGGTTGGTACTTCCGGCTGAAGATCATATGGAAGACAGCAGCGGCTTAAATCTGAGGTTGGTACGTCCGACTTAAAATCATGTGGGAGACAACAGCGGCTTAACTTGCGGTTGGTACGTTCGGCTTAAGATCATGTGGGAGACAGCAGCGGTTTAATCTGAGGTTGGTACGTCCGGCTTAAGATCATGTGGGAGACAGCAGCGGTTTAATTTTCAGTTGGTACGTCCGGCTTAAGATCATGTGGGAGACAGCAGCGGCTTAATCTGAGGTTGGTACGTCCGGCTTAAAATCATGTGGGAGACAGCAACAACTTAGTCTGCGGTTGGCACGTCCGGCTTACATGAACAACTTGCACGTCCGGCTTAAAATAATAGGAGAGGCAAATTTTAAAGGCAAACAACACAAACTTTTTAAACCTGCTAGCATCCAAAACAATCTCCGCAAATATTCATTCTACACCATCATTTCCTTGGAAATACTGTGGGTGGTGGCTTCTACCAGATTGAGAAGGCTGGTGATGTCAGAGGCCCAGTCGCTTAGAATCTCCTCGCTGCTTTTCTGTTTTGAGAATCTGATGAGGTCGTTGGGCCTGTCGATCTTGGCGTAAATGTCTCCGTCGCTGACCATGTTACTCAAATGTTTCTCTACCTCCTCGGCTGCGAACAGAGTTAGAAAATTATGTATGAATCAACGCTTAACGCAAAATCAGCTCAACGCTCCCTCGATACTCGCTTCGCTCGGTCCGCCCCTCACCTCCTAGACTCAGAAGCTCCGCAAGGCGCTTGCCTTGGATCCTCTGGTAGTACCCCGAGACTACCCTGATGTTGTGCTGGACGACTCTTGTGTTCATGGTCTCCCCCCAGTGCTTGCTCATTTCCCCCTCGGCCACGACTGGCATGCTCAGGAGTTCCTGCTCTCCCCACCCCGCCCTGATGATCTCCTTCCGAGTCCAGAGCTTCAGGATGCCGCCGAGCCCCTCGACTCCCTCGACCTTTTCGTCCTGAGAGAGGCGGTGGAGCATGTCCTGCTGCTCCGGGGAGTAGGGGGAGAGGAACAGGAAGACGACCGTGGCCTTGAGGGCCTCCTTCCACTGGGCCTCGTCGGCCTGGACGGAGGGCGTTCTGAAGATTTCGTTGTACGACGAGCAGAGCTGGAAGGCGTCCTTCTGGCTCCTGAAGTACTCGACCATGAGTGTGAAAAACCTAATCTTGAGGTCCCCGAACCCTTCGTCGGCGAAGACCTTCCTGTTCACCTTCTGGCTGACGATGTAGGCCCTGACCCAGTCCTTCTTGGCGAGGGTGAGGCGGATCTGCTCGAGGATGAATTCGAGCTTTTCGCGTTTCGAGAGACTTCCGTAAGTCTCGACGTGGACGTCCTGCAGGACGGCCGAGGCTGCGAGAGAGAGACGAGTTAGAATATAAAGTACTCGCTATCGCTCACACAACCTAGCTCCGTGTGGGCGGAGAGTGGTCTCAATCGTCGCTACGCTCTCTCCCTCGCTTGCTTGGCTGGTCGGTCGCTACGCTCCCTCCCTCGACCTCACCGTTCTCAATGTCGGCCTTGGCCTCGTACATGGCGCTCAGCGTCAAGGTAAGCCGGGCCCTCTGAGCCTGCGAGCGTGAAGATTGGTGTTTATAAAGTTAGAATATTGAATCGGCGACACACGGGAGGCATTATATTATATAATAGCTCGGTCGTCGCTACGCTCTCTCCCTCGAGTAGCCAAGCTTCGCTTGGCTGGTCGGTCGCTTCGCTCCCTCCCTTACCTCCACGTAAATCCTTCCGTCGGTAATATCCCTGAGACACACCACCAGCTTGATCTTGACGTCCTCGTCGGGCGCCTCGTCGATGTACTTGATGGCCTCCTTGACGATCTCTGTGATGGCAGCGTTCTTCTGGGACCTGCGCTTCACTATGAAGTTGAGGGTGTCGATGAGCTTCTCGTAGTCCCCTGACTTCTTGCACAGCTGGATGGCGTGCAGGACGACGCGCTTCAAGGTGGTGAGGTCGTTGCCCACGCGGCACTGCTTCTCGAGACCCATCAGGAGGTCGATTCCGGAGGCGAGCCCTGCGAGATAAAATGAAAATGAATGAATTAGAGGCTCGAAGCAACACTTCCAACCATTCAACTCCCACCCCCCCCCCCACCCCACCCCACACAAACACACATGTCGCTCACCTCCGGCGCTGGCCGCCAAGGCGTCAGCCTGGGGTATCTTGACATCGGCGTCCGCTGTCAAGTCCTTCTTCTCCTCGAACTGTCCGTCACTGTTCATTGTAATTTGTCTGGTCCAATGAATAGGGTTAGAATTGATGAATCGTGGAAATAACAACTGAACGGAGCCGCACACAAGCACAAATTGTATAACTGCCGACCCGGATCCACCCCGCTACCCGCCCGTCCGCCCCTAAAGAGAGCAAACCACCTCCCAAAAAAAAAGACTCTCCACGGGCTTCGAATCCAAATTTTACATTCCTGATCCTCTCAACAGCGGACCCGCGAAACCTCCTCGTCCTCTTCAAACCTCCGTGCGCGTCCAAATTCCCACCACACCAACCTCCCGACTCAAATCATCTCACCTGAATCACAATCACTTCGCAGGCAAAATCCCAAATTAATTTCGCCACTTTTAGGAGCCTTCAAAGAAAACTCAAATACGATACGCACCACGCCACCAACACACATCCCGCCTGCCGCGTATCGCTGCCCTACATCCTCCACCCCAAAATCTCAACTTCCCTCGTGTCTCAGCTAACAGCGTCCACTTCCTTCCTCTTCCCCCCACTCTTTCCCCCTCCGACCTGAATCCTCCTCCCACAATGTCAAAGTTCGATAAATCAAAGAAAGTCTTCGGCCAGAGCACCCGCAATAGTCAACAGAGCCGCTACCAACGCCAGATGGGCGCTAGTCGATCCAAGGTGAGTTTCAATCCCTCGTCTCTTTTACCTCCTCCCGCCTTCCTCACCTCCACCTCTCCTAATCCCCAATTCCGCAGAGCTCGATGAACCCTAACCTAGCCGACCAAGAGTGGGAGGACCGCAAGAAGGAGTTCAAAGAGCAGAAACGCAAGGACAACGAGTCCGTCGACGTTAAATTGGGATACCCTCGCTTTGACACTCCCGGGGAGGTGAGCGCCGATAAGCACATTCATGTAATCGTACTATAAATCACATTCTGACGAACAAACAACACTCGAGAGCAGGTCAAGGAGGCGTGGGCGTACAACATGTTGGCGACTACCGTGAAGGCCGAGGACGGCACTCAGCGTTCCGGCCTGGACATTTTCTTCCTGACGGACGCCAAGGTGAGAGGTTGCCGAGCGCTCCCTCGTCGCTACGCTCTCTCCCTCGAGTAGCCAAGCTTCGCTTGGCTGGTCGGTCGCTACGCTCCCTCCCTCGTTTCTCTACCTCCTCGCTAACGCTCGGGCCTCGCTTCGCTCGGTCCGCCCACTTCTCGCAGGAAACCTTCAAATCGACTGTGATCTACTCTCCCTACTTTTACGTCGCCGTGGAGGACGCCTCCGTCACTCAGGACGTGAATCAGTTCCTCCTCAGGAAGTACGAGGGCAACGGCATCACAGTCGAGAAGGTCGACCTTGAGGACCTCGACCTACCCAACCACCTCTCCGGTCTGAAGCGCGAGTACCTCAAGCTGTCGTTCTTGAACGTCGACGACTTGATGACAGTGCGAAGGGACATCCTCCCTCTCGTGCGAAAGAAGCAGGACCTAGAGGGAACCCGCCACGACTCAACCCAGACAACCCTCAGAGGAACGTCTACCTCCACCTTCGCGAACCACAAACAGACCAAGCTTACGAACCAGAGCAACATGCTCGACTCGATATGCGATATTAGGGAGTACGACGTCCCGTATGTCGTGAGGTGCTGCATCGACCTTCATGTGAGGGCGGGTCACTACTATAGGGTCGAACCTCAGCAGGACAAGAACGTTAAGGTCACGTTCCTCGAGGAGAAGGTGAGACATTTATATATTATGTATTGTTCCTCAGTACTCGCTCCGTGTGGGCGGAGAGTCGTCTCGCTTCGCTCGACACACGGGAGGCATTATATTATATACTAGCTCGGTCGTCGCTACGCTCTCTCCCTCGAGTAGCCAAGCTTCGCTTGGCTGGTCGGTCGCTACGCTCCCTCCCTCTTACCTTCGCTCCCTCGTCACAGACCAAGAACACCAAGGCGACTCCGCGCGTCCTCGCGTACGACATTGAGTGTACCAAGGCCCCCCTTAAATTCCCCGACGCCTCGCACGACCAGATCTTCATGATCTCTTACATGGTCGACGGGCAGGGGTACCTGATAATCTCCAGGGACATCGTCTCACAGGACATCGACGACTTCGAGTACACCCCTAAGCCCAGTTTCCCCGGCCCTTTCAAGATCTTCAACGAGAGGAACGAGGAGGATCTTATCCGCAGGTTCTTCGCGCACGTGCAGCAGCTGAGGCCGCAGATTATCGTCACTTACAACGGAGATTTCTTCGATTTTCCGTTCCTCGAGGCGAGGGCGGAGAAGATTGGTCTCAACATGACGAAGGAGTGGGGCATTGAGAAGCAGGGAGAGGAATACAGGGGAAGGTGAGGCGACAAATTTCGAATCCACCATCACCCTCACCCTCACCATCACTATTCTAACTTCCGCTCGCGCTCGCGCAGATCGATGATCCACCTCGACGCTTTCAGCTGGGTCCGCCGCGACTCGTACCTGCCCCAGGGCGCTCAGGGTCTCAAGGCCGTCACCAAGTACAAGTTGGGCTACGATCCCGTGGAGGTGAGATCGCTTCGCAGGCCGAGAGTTAATGGCCATTAGTGTTAAATTGCGTTCCAACCGGACAAGGGAGCAACGCAAACGGTTGAGAAGGCGTTGCTACAGTATTCTATCTCGTCGCTTCGCTCGCTGCTCCTCACTTCACACCGCTATATTATTCTAACTCGTCGCTTCGCTCGTCGCAGGTCGACCCCGAGGATATGGTCCGCTACGCCTCCGAGAAACCCGTCCACATGGCCTCCTATAGTGTTTCCGACGCCGTGGCGACGTTCTACCTGTACGACCAGTACGTCCACCTCTTCATCTTCTCCCTGTGCACGCTCATCCCCATGGGACCCGAGGACGTCCTCAGGAAGGGGTCCGGAACCCTTTGCGAGGCCCTGCTGATGGTCGAGGCCTACAACAACAACATCGTGTGCCCCAACAAGCACGTGGAGCCCTACACCAAGTTTCACAACGGGCACCTATTAGAAGCCGAGACGTACATAGGAGGCCACGTCGAGTGCCTCGAGACGGGAGTCTACCGCTCGGACATTCCATGCAAGTTCGACCTCACCCCCACTGCCCTGCAGAAGCTCATCGACAACATCGACCGCGACCTCACCTTCTTCATCGAGGTGGAGAAGGGCGTCGAGAGAGCGACCATCACTAACTACGACGAGGTTCGATCGGAGATTGTGGAGAAGCTCGAGAACCTGCGCGACAACCCTGTCCGTGAGGAGGTGAGAAGCCACATTCGGCCACAATCAATCACTGCTACATTATTCTAACTCGTCGCTTCGCTCCTCGGCTCGCAGGAACCCTTCATCTACCACCTCGACGTCGGGGCCATGTACCCCAACATCATCCTGACGAACCGCCTCCAGCCGCACGCCATTTCCAACCAGGCGACCTGCGCCTGCGGCTACCAGGGGCACGGCGGATGCAAGCGCGAGATGGACTGGATCTGGAGGGGCGACTACGCCCCCGCATCCAAGTCCGAGTACGACAGGACGAAGATGCAGCTCACTCAGCACAACGAGAAGATCGGCGACCAGACTTTCCTGGAGTACGACTCCAAGGAGCAGGCCGCCATCGTCGCGAAGCGCGTGAAGCAGGTGAGATAATATACGTCTCGCCATCACCGCTACTTTATTCTAACTCGTCGCTTCGCTCCTCGGCTCTCGTCTTTCACTCCTCGATCGTCACAGTACTCGCACAAGGTCTACAAGAAAACCAAGGAGACCAAGGAGGAGACCCGCAGCGCAACCGTCTGCATGCGCGAGAACCCCTTCTACGTCGACACCGTGAGGAACTTCAGGGACCGTCGCTACAACTTCAAGAAGATGACGAAGAAGTGGAAGAACAACGTCAAGAAGGAGGAGAAGAACGGCGATCCCGTCGCCATCAAGCACGCGCAGGACATGATGCTCGTTTATGACTCCCTGCAGGTCGCGCACAAGTGCATCCTGAACAGTTTCTACGGCTACGTCATGAGGAAGGGCGCGAGATGGCGCTCCATGGAGATGGCCGGAATCGTGACGCTCACCGGCGCCAACTTGATCAAGCAGGCGAGGGAGCTGGTCGAGCAGATCGGCCGCCCCCTCGAGCTTGACACGGACGGCATCTGGTGTATCCTGCCCATTTCATTCCCCAACAACTTCACCTTCAAGACCGAGGACGGAGGCAAAGAAATTCTGGAGTACCCCTGCTGCATGCTCAACTCGGACGTGCACGACCGATACACGAACCACCAGTACCAGAACCTCGACCCCAAGACCGGAAAGTACACCACCCGCTCCGAGTGCTCCATCTTCTTCGAGGTCGACGGCCCCTACAAGGCCATGATCCTCCCAGCCTCCACGGAGGAGGGCAAGGTAAGAAAGCTCTTTATTCTATTTTAAATCGTCGCTTCGCTCCTCGTCCGCTTTATTCTAACTCGTCGCTTCGCTCCACGCAGCTGCTCAAGAAGCGCTACGCCGTCTACAACTTCGACGGCTCCCTCGCCGAGCTCAAGGGCTTCGAGCTCAAGCGACGCGGAGAGCTCGAGCTCATCAAGGCGTTCCAGAGTGAGGTTTTCGTGCGCTTCTTGGACGGTAAGTCGCTCCCAGAGTGCTACGATGCCGTCGCGGACATTGCGAACCACTGGCTCGACGTGCTCGACGGCCAGGGTGAGACCCTCGACGACGAGGAGCTCGTGGGTCTCATTTCAGAGAACAAGAACATGTCCAGGCAGCTGGAGGAATACGGAGACCAGAAGGGCACCTCCCTGACGACAGCCAAGCGCCTGGGCGAGTTCCTGGGCAAGGAGATGGTCCAGGACAAAGGTCTGAACTGCAAGTTCATCATCGCGGAGAGACCCTACGGCGCCCCCGTCACCGAGCGCGCCATTCCTGTCGCCATTTGGAAGGCTGAACCTGCCGTGATGAAGAACTACCTTCGCAAGTGGTTGAAAGATAGCAGTCTGGACGACTTCGACATGCGCAGTATATTGGACTGGGAGTACTACAGGGAGCGCCTCACGAAGACCATTCAAAAGATCATCACCATCCCCGCGGCGCTGCAGCAGGTTACGAATCCCGTCCCGAGATGTGCCCACCCCGAGTGGTTGCAGAGGCTCGTCAAGAGGGAGAACGATAGTCACCAGCAGGTCAAGATCAGCGACATGTTCGGAGCGCTGAAGAAGGGCCAGAAGAACAAGGCGGTCTTCGGCGAGATAAAAGTTGGCAATGTCGCCGTTAGCCCTCTCCCGGTCACCACCGTTGCGGGCAAGCTTGCGGCGGTTGCGACGAGTAGCAAGAACACCGTCACCCCGGACAAGAACAAAAAGGTCAGCCTCGTTTCGAGCGAGGGCTCGTCGACCACCTACGTCGGTCGCGAATCCTTCGTTGACTGGCTCAAGGCGAGGAAGGGCGCCTGGGGCCTGGCACGCAAGACCGCCAAGCGCGAGCGCAACGCGAACCTGTTCGAATCGGTGGGAGGGGGAGGAGTTAGCAAGAAGGCTAAGAAGACCACAGGAGTCGAGGGCTTTTTGAAGGAGGCGGAGAGGAACGTCAGGGACGGTTCTTGGCAGGTTTTGGAAGTCCGCGAGACGGACACCCTCGGGGAGGTCATTCTCTTTGTCATGACCACCCCGACTTCCATCACCAAGATCCCCCTGACCATCAACCGCAAGGTTCACGTCTCCCTCAGTGGACAGGGAGGAGAGGTGGTTGAGCAGCTGAGGCGGAGCAGCAAGGGAAAGCTGAGGAAGGGATGGTACTTGCCTCACGGAGGAGGGAACGAGGAGGAGGAGCTTTGGGAACTCACCGTAAGTGAGGCCAAGTTTCAGCCGTACCTTTCCACTCTCTTGACGATGCCGGAAATCAAGAGCGTCTACAGCACGGAGTATCCCCTGGTGTCCGACTTCCTGAGGGACGTGGGAGGCGTTGGGAGGGTCGTCGCAGGAGGGGACAGCGGAAAGTGGAAGCTCGACGATTTGGAGGCAGTCAAGGGGAAGAACTACTTGGGCGAGGACTCGGCCCGGTTCAAGCGCATCTTCCTCTTCTCGAAGCTGCTGCAAAGCCGTGGCCTGCTCTCCGTCTTCCTCCCCGTCTCGGTCTCCTCCACCAGCGCGATCCCTGAGCAGGGTTCCAACGACATTTCCGGTTCCTGCATCATCTACGTGCTGAAGCCCAAGGGCAACAAGGAGAGGAGCGTCAAGGGCAAGTACTGCGAGGGCATGTTCCAAAAGCTGTTGGAGTACGTCAAGAACAGCGCGGACGTCGACGAAGAGGAAAGGGAGTGGTACAAGACCTTGGCCGGGTCCTGCACCTTCACCGTCAAGTACTTGAACGAGGAGCAGGACGTTTGGAACAGCGTCAACGGCGATCTGCTGGAGTGGGTGCAGGCGAAGAACGGCCCCACCATGTTGGTCGGGAAGGGCTGCGGTGGCGTTAAGGAGCTGAAGCTTAAGCTCGGAGCTGTTAGCGAGTTCCCGGTCGTCAGCTTTGATGACGACACTGCGGCGCTGCCGCCCTTGCAGTGGGAGATGCCCGCGGTCAACTCGGCCATCATGTCCTTCTTGAACACGTTCGCGCTCGACTTTCCGCGTTTGCTTGCGCAGTCCCGCTACGGCAACGTGCCCATTGGAAACACCACTGCGGGAGGGCTCTACGACGTCTTCCTGAGCCGAGGCCTGAAGAAGGGCAGGACCATCAGCTGGGCCAGCAACAAGCCCACACCGGATCTGGGCAGCGCCGCCAACGACGACGGGCTCTTCACCGACGCGGAGAGCGCGGTCAAGATCTGCAACGAGGGAGCGTACCGAGGAGTGTGCTTCGAGATCAACATCAACGGATTGGTCGCCTCATGCTTGAGGAGCATGGAGGTCGGAATCAACGAGTCCGTCTCGAGGTCCGTGACCATCCTGCAGAACCTTGTCAAGACGTGGCACCAGGAGTCGGCAAGGAGTCCGGTCGCCAGAGTGATGTCTGAGGGAATTTGGAAGATGCTCAACGAGCAGGAGCGATCGCTGTGGGACGGAGAGGTCGGGAGGGTCGTCGCGAACATGGGATGGGTGGGATTTAGCAGGCTCATAAGAGAAATCGAGCACTTGGGGGGAGAGATTGTCTTCGCCGATTTTCACAAGGTAATAATTAGCACCGGCAAGAAGACCGTCGCCGAGGGACTAGAGCACGTGGAGTTCATGGTCAGGACCCTCCGAGGCTACGACGACATCGTAGGAGAAATCGGACTCAGGGTCAACAGCGTCTGGAGCGACCTCGTCTTCGTGGACGAGAACAATTACGAGGCGGTCGAGTTCGAGATGGTGGGGGGCGAGGAGGAGGGCGATGTCGGCGATAGGATCGTTGACGTCTCGGGGGAGAAGTGGTGCTACCACATGAGGAGCAGGTGGAACCTGGTGAACTTCTTTGCGGACGAGAGCCACCAGCACTACTTCAGGAGCCTGATCGGAAGATTCAGCAGGGCTCCCTTCGAGAAGAGGCTCAAGCTCCTGCTGGCCGGCGGGGAAGAAGTGCAGGAGATCGCCGTCCAGGAGAAGGAGCTCGAGTTCAAAAAGAACTACGTTCGCAAGCAGATGGCCGGCACCTTCACCAAGTACGTCGGGGAAATTTTGGCCACGAGCGTCGACGTAACGTGGCCGAGTCTGCCAGGATCCCACCTCACCCCGACCACCCCGGCTCTCGAGTTCGTCAAATCCGTTGTCAAGGTCCTGTTCCTCGACAGTGACGTGAGCGCGGAGGCCACCATCCTCAAGAAGTCGGCCCTCACGCAAATGGGCATGCACGAGTACAGCGAGCAGTGCAAGTGGGTCGACCCTTGCGCGTCGTTCATCCTGCCCAACGTCTTCTGCGATGGGTGCGATAGCTGCGTCAATCTGAACCTGTGCGTCAAGGGAGAGGAGGACAGAGGCTGGTTCTGCGAGGAGTGCGGATCAGAGTACGATAAGGGCTTCATCGAGTGGAGGCTAGTAGAGATGATGAACAAAAAGAGTGTTCAGTACCAGGTGCAGGACCTGAGGTGCCCCAAGACCAACGCAGTGGCCAAGGGATACATGGGCGTCGTCAGCGAGAGCTGCACGGTGTGGAGGGGGGATTTCGACAGGGAAAGATACATGAGGGACTTGGGAGTGCTCAAGAGGATCGCAGAGGGCTACGAACTGGAGTGGCTGGGCGAGACTGTCGAAGGGTTGTTAGCATAGTATAGTTTGAGGGAGTGATTTTGATTGGGGGGGGGGCGGAGGAGGGGAGATGGGGAAGTGTAAATAACAATTTAAAAAACATTTCGAAGATTAAATGAACGATCCTGTTTCTACCCACGACCAGCACCGCCCAATACCTAGGATAGGGCCGAATATCCAGAGCCCGTTCGCAAACGCTACAAACATGATAATGTCGGAAATTTTGTGATCCTTGTGGCGGCGATTGAAGAAAAAGGTGGTGAAGTACACTAGCGTCCCGTAGAGCATTTGCCAGTACGACATGCCGATGAAAAAGCCCAGAAACCTAGCCCACTCGTCCCCGAAGACACCGAACCTCTCCGCTATCATTATCACCGTCGGTATGACAGTCGACAGTCCGTTCCCGGCGTCGATCCAGAATCCAAAGGAGAACTGGTCGGAGTACGACGGATCGTAGAGGGAGTAGTGCGACCAAATTTTGCAATGGAGAAGAGGGGAGAAGGGATTAGGGGGGAGGGGGTGGAGGAAGAGCGAGACTACATGCGCGAGAGGGGCCTGGGGTGAACGCTTGAGCTCCTCGTAGCTACCCTGAATTCGCGGGAGACACGGAATGAGCAGCAGCTCCCAGTAGCAGATGAGAACGTTGAGCACATTGAAAAAAGTGAGCGGATCCTGAAGCTCTCGCTTCACTGCTAGTGGGCCAATGAGAAGGAGCAGAATAAGGTGGAAAAAGCGCGGTCTGAGCGGATGGGCGCTTGGGACCGTCGGAGCAACAGGCGCGGGGTACACGGTCGCGTCGCTGTTTGGGGTTGGGATCTCCGCACGGGTCCGTGAACGGGAACGAGACCTAGTTGATCGAGACCTCGGAGGCATATGAAGGTTTTGTCTTGAGTGTGTGTAGCAATATCGCGTATAAAATTATCCGTGTCGGTATCAGTAGTGGGGCTATTCAGTGCAGGGAGGGCGCGGAGCCGAGGTGGTCGACGCAGTTGAGGAGGGAATTTTGGGAATTGTTCTGCAAAAGAAATAGCTGACTTTCTCATTCATTATTACGCGATATGTCAAAAAGAACGTCTGAAGATCTCTCGAATGCAATTGAGATACTTGATCCGAAAGAATTTGAGGGCGACGATGACGAGGAGGAAGTATTTGAAGGCTCTGAGTTTGATGCTGCCGCCGTCGAAACCCCAGCCATCGGAGGCGATGATTTCATGCATACAGACGACTTCAGGCGACTGTTCGTTGGGTTCGTTATAGTTGATACTCTAGTAGCGATGCGTTGGCTTGATAGAAAATGGCACAAGGTCGTTGAGAAGAAGCTGACTGAGTTGGAGGAAGATGAGCCTTATTACGAGATTATTGTTCATGGAGGGAATGATATAAGTGAGGATATATCTCTTGCTGGTGTTTCTGTTACGAAGCAGGAAAGAATGAAACAAGTGACGAATGTCGTCTTCCTTCTGAATATTACGAAGGTCGGAGATCGGGCCTGCGCGTACGCCTCCATTCTTGTAGTAGACATCCCCGAAGGCATTACAATCATCCGTTATGCTTCCTTCGATCACTGCATTAGTTTGAAAAACATATCATTTCCAAAGTCGTTAACATCAATTGGTGAATTCTGCTTTAATAATTGCCCCAGTCTAGAAGAGGTTGATCTCCTTCACACGAATGTTCAACAATTAGGTAATTATGCCTTCTACAACTGCACAAGTTTAAGAACGATGAAGGTCCCGGACTCGCTTCAAACGCTTGGTAGCAATGTCTTCTGCAACTGCTTCAAGCTAGTCCCCTCCGACATTGATGTTAGTTGGAACCATGATGTATCCGCGGTAGTCGCCTACCTCCGCTCTATACAATAATAACTCGTTGACGTTTTGACAAAAGAAAGCGCGTCGATGTTTTACTAGCACAACAAAAAAACACTATACCGCTATTAAAAACTATTGCAAAGATCTCGCGTATTAAAATTTATCATGTCGATATCAGTAGTGGGGCTATTGGAGGGTAGGTCCGAAGTCGAAAGAGAGAACAGATGACGAATCAAATTTGATTGAATTGCCTCATGATGAAGTTGCACAGCACATGAAACGGAAGTAAATCTTTAAGTCTTAAGAAGAAAGTCTATTGATAATGCAATCTGTTCTCTAGACATGTATTTATATTTAGATTTTTGATTTGATTCCCCTTCCTGTCGCTCCGACTCCTTGCCAGCCCATGAGCGCAGTTGGCACGCTAGTCCTGACGATCTCTTCGAGTGAGTGCAGTCCATATCTCGCCGGCGCGCCGGTTTCCATGATGAGTAGCGGGTTCAAATTTCCGTCTTCCTTCAGGTACACCTTCCCCATGAACTTTTGGTGCCACCAGATCATCTTGTTGATGGAGGGTGTGGGGATGTTGTCGAGCATCTGCGAGAGGTTTGTTTGTTGTGAGAAATATCGCAACCGCATTTTCAATATCCAGTGGCTAGCTATTCAAGCTCGTCAAGGGTGTATCCTCTTCTAATTCCCCCACCCCACCCCCAACATCCCTCCCCTCTCACTCACCTCGGCAAGACCCTTCAAAATACAAAGCCCAAAGGGAACGTCCTCCCAGAAAAGCCTGCAACCAACGTTTGGCCTCAACTTGCCCGACTTTGTCTTGCTCATAGGCGTTCCACACCCCACGTATCCCTTGTTGGTCCTCATGACCTGGAGTAGACTGCTCTGGTCCGTGACATCGTCTCCGTAAACCTTGCAGATGCGCTCAGCGATGGGAGGCACGGCGCTAAGGTCCAATTGGGGGAAGTGCAGGTTGAGGGCGAGCTTGATGGTCTGCAGCTCGTTGTCCAGGCTCGCCAGTATTTCCGCGCTAAGGGGGTCGAAGTCCTCGTAAAGCTCCATGCTCTTGGCCGCAGCAAGTTCCTCCGCCGAGTAGCCCCAGTCGTCCCCGTCCTTTTCCTGCCTCTCCTCCGCATCCCTAAAAATACTATAGTACCTAGCTGGGTGGATGATTTGGTTGCTCGGCGTCAGCGTCACGCTGAGGAAGTTCGGCAAAGTCCCGCAAGGAATATCGTACAGGTCGGTAACCAAATCTGTCATTTCGTTGACAACGTCAACGGGGTGCGAGACGACCATGAGTCGGTTCTTCGGTCCGAGTATCCTAGCCTCCTTTCCATATTCTGTGACTTTGCAGATCCACGGGATGTTCTGCAGTCCAAAAAGCGCCTTGACCTTGCTCATACCCTCCGCAGTGAGCGCCTCCCTCGCAATCCAATCGAAGCCTGGAGGCAAATGAGGAAGTTAGTTTGGTCTGGCGACGGGTCCGTTACTATTTTCGCTGCTCGACTCGTTTAATTTTCATTGTCGCTCACTCACCTCCCTGTGCGAAGATCGTTCCTATCAACACACCCTCCTTCAGGTAGTCCTTGCAGCGCCTAAGAATGCTTCCATGGACATGGGCGGGGGCGGCGATCAATATCACGTCTGACTCCCAAATTACGTCTGCGGGGTGACTATAAAACGAGTTAGTAGGAGCGCGACGGTATTATTTACACACACGCCAGTCGTTGGGCCTTGATCTGTAGCTTTTCCCACCAACTTCACCCGATCACCAACACTTTCACGCACAAAACATGATAAAATATGACTGATCCTGGACCGTCGCCGATGTGCCGCTTCGCGAGCCGCCTCAAAGGGTCTTCGGGGTGCGGCCTTGCTAGCCAATCATTCCTGCTCCTCACTCCCCCCCGTCAAACACCCCAACAGCGATGCCCTGGTCCTTCGGGGTACGCGTTTCACGTTAAGGCCCAAACCTCCCCAGTCGAATCGGAAGCGTTCTTTTCCTTTCTGCTGTACTGGGTTCCCTCCCTTGCTCTCAACCTTACCTACTAACTCGGGCCAGTTTACCGACGAAGTTCCCCTTATCAGCCCAGCTACTGGTGGCAGTCGTAACCTTGATCGTATCAGACCACTTTTCAGGGCTTCTAGTCAGGACATTCACTTTATGCCCCTTCGAGGCTATGTAGCCTGCAGAACAATGCGCGCCATTTCCCCCCCCACAAATTGTCACTGTCAGAGGCATGCCGAGTGTGGAGTTTAGAGGGGGAGAAATCACCAAGGGGCTGTACCTGAATCTGAAAGGGAAAGAGGAACAAAAAATTCAATCATTCCTCTGACAAGTTGAAACGGTACGTAGGAAAGCTAATTATGATACCTGGAGATCTAAACTAACGACCCTTGTTCTCGCTCCACCCCCCGCTTCTCCCACTACCGCTCGCTTGGCAATAATTCATCCTGCAACTTTGAAAACTAAACTGTGGGTTTCGCCTCTGTTTTACCCGATTGTGTGCCTGTCGACAATTCAATCCGATTCACAGAGACACACCAAATGACCGATAAGGACGCAGAAATCGAGAAGCTAAGGGCGGAGGTGGTTGAGCTTAAGAAGGGGTTGAAGGACATGGCTGGCGAGATGGGAAATATGCAGAAGGAGTTTGGTCAAATTTGCCTTGCCATGGGCCGAGCAATGGGTTACGTCAACCCATCAGATCACGCGCTTCCGTCGGCGACCAACTCCCCGCGAACAGCCGCCTCCCCCACCCCCACGTCAACTTCCCCCAACCCCAGCACAGTCAACCCTAGCACGACCCTCAGCTTAAGTAGCAGCAGCAAGGGGGACGACGAGAGCTCCGCGGTGAGCAGCGTCGAGGAGAAGAAGCCAACAACGACGTCGAGCTCTTCGGCATCGGTGTCTTCGAAGTCGTCGAAGTCGTCGACGAAACCTGCAGCGAAGCCGGCACCGGCGCCCTTCAAACCAGCAGAAATTGAAATTGAGAAGGGAGAGGAGGGAAGCCTAGGGGAGGCGTCGACCATGAGTCAGTCGGGCGTTGGGGAGGGGGTTGGTTTCGTGCTCTCGCCCGACCCGGCCAAGAAGCAAGAGAAGCAGGGTTCGTCGGATGAGGTGAGGGGGGAGTTAAGGGGAATGGGATTGCATCGTCGTGTTTGCCGTGTTTGTCGTGTCTTTGTCTTTGTTGCGAGAAGCTCTCCCTGAAAATTAAGTTAAATTAACACGCATGTGCACGCACGAACCTCTTCTCGCCGCAGCCTGCCTTGCAGCAGTCTCAGTCGAAACTCTTCACCCTGAGCGACAGTGAGGACAGCCAGAGCCTCGGACAGAGCATCACGAGCAGTAGCGTCGGTATGAGCAACAGCGGAGTGAGCGACTCCCTCTCGATGCCCAGCAAGGTGGCTTAATTGCAACCTCGACCTCATGCTCTCACAATCATATCTGTGTACTTGTACCCTTAAAACCCGCGAAACCGGCAACAAAAATAAAATTGAAGAAGCACGATTTTCGGTTCTGAAGAACAGCCTTTCTTTTAACCCTTCTCAATTTTTCTCCACTCCATGACTGCTAATGGTCCCTTCCCCTTCTCCATGCCCACCCTGCTCGTTCCTTAATGCATCTAAAAGAAATTTACTGTGGAGTGTGCAGGTAGTGGGTGGGTGAGTAAAAAAAATAATCATGTTCGTGTTCGGCCAAGCAAACCCAACCCTACACGAACAGCACTTGCTCTCACCTTCTTAAGGTTCTTGTAGTAGTTGTCGATGACGTTCTTGTGGGGGACGGTAATGCTGAACTTCCAGATGAAGCCGCCGATCACGCCAAGACCGACACCAATTGTTGCCTCTCTTACGAGCTTCGATAGAGCGCTTCCTGCCATTTTGTAAAGTTGATTTTGGGGCTGCGAGAGGGGGGAAGGTGGGGGGATGGGGAGAGGGTGAGATCGGGCGAATTAGCGGGGGCGGGAAGGCGGAGAAGAAGAGGAGAGCCACAGGGTTTCGATCGAGGAAAAGGGGATTTCGGTCCGACTTATGAAATGGACTGCAAAGTGGCATTTATCTCCGCTGCTTGCGACATTCGACGGGTATTTACGGGATTCTACCTCTATTACGTTGCCTTGAGCAAATCTCTGGGCTGGAAGAGCGACCGTAACAGCGTCGAAAACAGGGGGACAAAACGGAGCCCGTCCAACAAAAAGCATCACAAGTTGACCCTAATCTCCTCCCCTCGACGGTTTTGGTCCTCCAGATTGCACCGGGAAGTAGGAGTTGTATGATGAAGGCGCGTGGTTGATTGCGTTGGCCCAACAGGCCGATAATAAGCTGAAACTAACTCTGAGATGAAAATACCTCTTCATGCCCTCGAACCGACCAAGGGCAAGGCACACAAAGCCTTGGAGTGAAGAAATGTCGTCCGGCAGGGGCTCGCAATCGCAATCGCAGTCCCAGTGGACTCCCACGACTCCCAGTGCGCCCCAGCACTTGCAGTTTGGCTCATCCCCCGGGGGACGGCAACCACAAGATGAAACTCCTAAACTGTCGACGAGACCTTCCCCGAGAGCCAGCAGGCTTGGGAATGGGGGGAAGAGGATCACCAACGTTCCCGGCTTAGGGAGCATGGCCGGGAGGGGGGCTGGGAGGAGCCGGAGCCTCAACAAGAGTGGCGGCAGCCCCAAGAAGGTAAGTTGCAGGGTTGAGATTGAGTTAGTTAGATAAAAAGTTGGACAAGACGAAGGAAAGGAGAAAGCTAACACGCGCACTCGCGCACGCGCAGGACGTTTCCTTCCTCAAAGACTCCGCGGTGTCGGGGTCAAAGTCCTTGGCATCTCGCATTCCCCCCTCGCTCGTCCCTGACCACATGGCAGTGACGGAGAGGTCGATGTTCCCCCCTGCGTCCGAGGCCGGTCGCAAGTTCTGGTTCGACGAGAAGGATCAGATGTGGGTCAGCGTGATCTTCCCTAGCATGAAGCCGGCGGGGAGGCACGACGTGGAGCTTCTGGATCAATGGTTGAACAGGGCTCTGGCCGAGAAGGCTCTGGGAGAGGGCATGGGCAGCGAGGAGCAGGTGAGGATACTTAATACTCAATATGTGTCGTAAGATATAATCTGCGCTTTTTTTTCTAACGCGTCGTAAACCTAACCCTAACAGTCGGTGGTGGTGAAGGAGCAACTGAATGTCCTAATGATTGGGTTCAGGGAAGTCGTCAGGCAAGTTTCTGTGCAGTGCACCGACAGGGGCATGCTGCTCGACAAAATTTGGAAGGCTATGAGCGGCCTGCTGGACTTCGTGGTGAAGGAGATGCAGGACACCATCATAGCGTGCGAGGGGAGGATGGCGGACTTGAACCTCAGAGCCAGCAGGCATGAGGCCGACATTATGCAGATGAAGGAGAGGCACAAGAACGAGGTCAAGGTGCTGACGCAGTCGATTGGGCACAAGTGGGGGAAGAGGGTGGAGGTACTGAAACAGGCGCTGCTGGTAAAGGAGAAGGATTTGCAGACCTACAGCAAGTCCGTCTCGCTGCTAGAGCAGTGGTTCCCGAGCTTTGAGAACTACGCCGATACTGTGCTGAAGAATCTCCTCCCAGAGTCCACCGATTCTGCAATAGAAACCATGGTGATGTTGCCGGAGGAAGCCGTGCTGAAGGACGTGAAGAGAATTGTCGATTCGACGCTAGTCAACATTGACCTTTACGAGGGCGAAGAAAGCGACGACGAAGAAGAAGAAGAAGACTTCGGTGACAAGTTTAGTGTCGTGACAAGAACCAAAGAGGATACCATTCTAACCGTTCCGGGTGACATGCCCATGAAACGCGCGACGAAGAATCAAAACCAGTCTATTTTCAGGAACCTCATGTCGGCATCTAAGGACTACCAGTCTGAGATAGAAGCGCTCAAAACAGAGTTGCTTCAGCTCAAGACGGAGAAGGGCATGTTGAAGAGCCAGACTGACCAGGAGATAAGGTGCGAAGCTAGGATTGAAGCGACGGATCACTTATTTTGCTTTTAATAGCTGGTCGTAGCTGGTCTCCGCAATAATACCACCCACAAATTCAATTCTAACTCATTAACGCAAATATACTACATTCGACTCGCTACGCTCATCGCAGTCAGCTCAAACGACACAACACGCTGCTGCACCACCTACTCATGGCAAGTGCGCAGACTAACCCGCAAGAGCCAGAAGTGAGTCCTGCCAGGGGCTTCAGGGGCGGGAGGAGGATGTCCGGCTTGGGCTTGGCCGGAGCTGAGGGCGCCGAGATTGATAGATTTGTTACGCACGCAGATACCAAGATCATCAACCCGGCACGGACGCAACGCGAGTGCATCCGCCTTGTGAAGCAGTTCGCCGAGTTCGAAATAAGCAGGAAGGAGCTCCTGTTGAAGACGGACAACAATAGTCTACCCAACAGCAACAGCTGGTGGCTGCTGAAGCAGAACTTCTCCCAGTTCGTCAGGCAGCAGATAATGATGAAGCACCCTGACGACTTTCACCTGGTGGAGAAGAACTACGGAATTTTGGAGAGGAGCTGCAACCACTGGTCCGCCGACCACAGCGACGACATTGTTCGCAGGCAGATGCAGATGTTCAGCAAGGTGAGCATTGTTAGCGAAGCGAGGAGCTGCCAGGCCTAAATAAGTGATTCTAACTCGTTAATGCCAATGTTCGTACCTCGTCACAGCTGCTTTGCTCGCACAAGACACCTTACTCGCCAAATCAGGAGAGCCTGTGGCTCGACCTGAGCAACCAACTTCACCAGTTCTTCAGCTTTGCGTTCGATGACGAGGACGACAAACTACCTCTGTCGCTCGTGCCGACTGCCAAGGCTTTGAAGGCGCTGAAGAGGGCGCTGATGAGATCCGGTTCGACCGACTCCAACAGCGTGTGGAGGCAGCTCCCGAAAGAGTACCTGCACCTCGCCACGGAGAAGGTGTACAAGGCGAGCTCGGATCACTTCTCAGGCCTGCACGTTGAGATCTTCTCGTTTTTCGAGATTGCCCTGGAACACATGAACAGCTACGAGCAGCAGCTCAAGCAGGGCATTACTTACCTGTGCGACGTGGCCAGCGGCGTCGACGAGGAGGACAGTATCGACTACAGCGAGTTCAACACCATCATCGATGTTGTCGAGCCCAAGCTACCGCACAGCATGAGGGTCACTCTGTTCCACAAGTTCTGTGAGAACGCGCTGAAGAAGGAGGGCAAGAAGTGGGAGTCCGAGGCCCTGGCCATGACGCTCATGGAGTACAACCTGCCGATGGAGAGGCTCAACGACGTCTACGTGAGTCTGCGCGGGGGCATGAGAAGTTTGCTGGAACAGAAGCACAACGCCGTCTCAAGCCAAGCGCGCGGGGTCGTCGACGACCTCATCATCGGCATCGTGGAGGAGGACGACACCGGCGTGGTGAAGGAGCTCGAGAGGCGCATCTTCCAAATCAAGAAGATGAAGAACGAAAGCCTGAAGGAGGAGGGGGGCAAGGGGGACAAGAGCAAGGGTTTGGTGGAGGCCGCGTTTTTAGCCTGCGTTTTCCTAGAGACAGAAACCAAGGGGGTAGTGGAGAAGCTCAACGGGCTGAGAGGAGGGGGCGGAGGCGAGGGCTTTCAGAGCGAAGGTTTGGTGAAGGCCATATCCATGAACAGAGAGATCCTGCTCAAAACGAAATTTAACCTTTGGAGGAACTTGGTGCAGGACGAGGTCGCCAGGCGGTCGCTGTACAGTAAAAGCGTTTAGAAAAGTAGAAAACATGTAATAATAACATTGGGTGTTGTTGCTTTTGCCTGGAGGGCGGAGGAGGGCGCTGGCGGACGTTTACAGTGCGAATGAAATCGAAATTCGCCTCGACGCTGAAAAAATTTCCAAAAAAATTCTCCTAGGCCTTTTTTGGAAATAATTTGGTCATATTATTCACCTTGAGACCTCTCAACGAACTTTTACTCATAAAAATATTTCAAGAAAAGCCCATATTGACCGATTTCAAAAATAGAAATTCATGATAAAGGCATCAATGGACCTAATAAGTACCATATTTAGAATACAAAGAATATTTAAATAGCTTTGAGAACACTTCTTGGACAATTTGGAACTTATGAAGATCATTTTTGAAACCAACTTCAAATCTATTTTCTGTCCTTTTGAATGGCATATTATTCCTCTTAACGGTCCTGAAGTGAAGAATATGACCAAAATCTGTCCATAAATAAAGATGTGAAACAAGTCATTTCAATGTTTTTTTACCGTTTGCGAGCAGCCTGAGGGGCAATACATTGCGTGGTATCGAGACGTCAACCTTGCCAAACGAAATCTCTGCTTTTCATTCATAAAGTGGAATATTCGAATTGATTAATCACGATCCTCGCCTGAACCTGAAAAGGTTTTTCAGACGACTGCCCCAGCCAACGACCCTCCTCTTGAACCCCACTGCCGCCGTCACGTTGAGTTGCGTCGACGTCCCTCCCCCCCTGACGCTAGTGTCGTCAAGGTCTTCCATTATAATTTTTTTATTTAGGATGCTTCCCTCTCCGCCACCTCCTTCTTCACTCCCGCTCCGGTTCTTAATGCGGGACTTCCTCATTGCTTCGAGCTGCTCGTCCCTCGAAATCCCGTTCGCCTCCTGAATCGCGACGTAGCCGTCGTAGGTTTTCTCATTCGCCTCGTAGAGGTCGGGGACGTTCTTCTTTGGCTTCCTGGCATCTAACGTCACACCTGGCGACTGGTAGGGGGGCATCAGGATTTCCTCCCCAGTCTCTTCGTCGAGGGCCCAGACCCTGAATCCCGGATCAGGCCTCTCCTCCTTCGCGGTGAACTGAATGGCGTCCTCTGTTTCTTGTTTCTTCTTGTTCTCCATGATCTTCTCGTAGGCGCTCTTCAGCTCTTCACCTCCCTTCTCCTCCTCTTCCTCCTCGACCGCCACCTTCTCCTCGACGAACTCCTTCTTTTCAACAGTGAAGGCGGACGAGAGGTCTTCCAGCCCCTCGAAGGCGGTAGCATCGGTCCTGCAAGAGTAGTAGTAAGCGAGTGAGTGAGTGAGTTAGCACCCCGATTGGTGAATTCGTCTTTCAATTGATCGACTCACCTTCCTTGGTTTGCAGCTTTCTCAAGGACCTCGAGATAGCTGTCGTTCGAAGAGGTCAGGAGTTCGCGGTCCCTCGCCCTGTAAAAGAAAATGGGGAAGAAAGGAAGAGTCTGTTGGTTAGAATACAGGCAAGGAACTCCTCGATCTTGAATTCGCACACACACACATACACGGTGACCTCAGTGAGAAGATTAGTTCTTAGTATCATTTCAAGGCTTCGCCAGCCGCGACCAATTCGCAGGCCGGCTCGTCGCCTTATCAACACCCCTGCGCAAGGGTTGTTGTCATCATAGGTTCGCTTTTCGACCTACCGTCTTCATGACCTCCTCTCCCCAATTTCTCACCTTTCATTAACGGCCGCTCCCGCCCCTTCGTACAGCCCCAGCTCGCTCCCCACACTCGAGCTCACCCCCACCCCCTCGCTCTTGTAGTACACCGGGTGCATCTGAGAAGCGTAGCGGGAGGCGACGGCGATCTTGGCGCCTCCCTCGGGGTCGAGGAACCTGTCCCACTTGAAAGCGGAGAGGAGAACGGAGTCCGAGTCAGAAAGACGACCCTCGATAGAGTCCACGATCAGCTGGGAAGTCTTGGGAGCTAGCAGGACCCCGTTCCTCCAGTACCCCCCCGCGATGTGAACGTTCTCCCACGGCGTCTCTCCGAGGATCGGAGCCTTGTCAGGAGTCGTCGGCCTGAGTCCGCTCCACGTCTCCTCAACCTCCAGGTCCTTAATTCCAGGAACGAGCCGACACGCAGCGTTGAAGCAGTGCATTAGCCCCCCGACAGTGACGGCCGGATCGTAGCTGCGACGAGCGAAGCGAGTCGCAATAGAAGGGTCGTTCGTCGTATTGTTAAATAGTGGCGTATAATTTGGTAGCAGCGACATTACGCACAGACGTATCGACCACGCACGCACGCACATATCCAGTACACCCGCCTCTTCAAATCAGAGTCTCGCTCCTCGACACACTCTCACCTTCCCGGCTCTACCGTCGCTCCTATGACAATCCTTCCGTCCGACTTCGGGACGATGTAAGTATCAGAAGCGAAAAGAACCCTATCAAGGAACCCCTCAGGAGCCCTAACACTAAAACTCTGCCCCTTATGCGGCTGAACAGGCACAGGAAGCAACTCCCTCATCCACGCTCCATTCGCGACCACGACGTCCGAACCCTGATAAACCTTCTTCTCATTGACGACGACCTTCCTCTCGTCACCTACCACGCCGGTTACGTCACCTTTTATGAACTCAACCCCGCTGCGTTCCGACCGAAAAGCGATGAACGCAATGATAGGATTCATTCCTTGATGTGTTAGAAACGTCGCAGAAAACATTCACATCATCAACGCCACGTACAGAACCGTATCCTTCATAAACGTCGTTTCCTTTCGACGTTTTCATCGTGCCTCTAAATATTTCATTTTCGCTTCCTAAGACGAACACGTGTCCCTCTCACCTTTCTTCGCATGCTTTTTTAAGCGCGTTAGTCAAAAGCCTCGCGTCAACGCTCGCGTCATCTCCGAACCACCACCCCCCCACAACGTCTTTACTAAGACGCGGTTCTAGTTCTCGTACTTGGATTGAGTCTAGCCATTGTGCTTTACCTGATTCTTTAGTGGGAGAGAAGTTTGAGACGCTGTCGCCGGAGAAGGCTGGGGCGATGAAACCGCCGTTGGAACGGTAGCCGACGGAGAGGGAGGTTAGGGACTCGAGGGAGGAGACGAAGGTGGAGTAGGAGGAACGGGAGGAGAGGCAGAGGTCTAAGAGGGGACCCTGGGTGTTGTGTGTGTTGTGTTAGTTGGGGGAGTGTGGGTGCGTCTGTCGGTGCGTCTGTCGGTCGCCTGTGTCGGTCGGTCGCCTGTGAAAAGCAGTCGCCTGGGCAGTTCCGCTTGGCTGCGCCAGCTCCTTACTCCGCCCAGACGTTCCTGCTTTTCACAGACTTCCCTCCTGCCACAGACGTTCCCTCCCTCCCTCTCACCTTCGGCAACCTCTCACTCTGCGGCGCCAACATCCCCGCCGCCGCGTAACTCGCAATCGTACTCTCCGTATCCCTCGATATGACGGTGACCTGCCTGTTTGTTTTGGTCGCCATCTCGTAGGCTATGCTCAAGCCTGAGAGGCCTGAACCTATTATTATGCAGTCGCGGGGGATGGGAGGTTTTGATCCTGTTAGGCCTTTTAGGGTTGGAGTAAGGAGGGGAGATACAGGGACGCAATTATGAAGAAATACTAGACACAGGAGGATGATGGGGGTACCGATGATGATTCGGGAGGGAAGCATTTTAGAGTGACTTTAGAGTGACTTTAGAGTGACTTTGAGCACTGACAGCACTGACTCTGAACCTTCTCTCGACTGATTCTTATGATATTATATGTATTATAAGTACTTTAATGATACTTTAATGATGATTCCTTTGAGTTCTAATAATCCTGTGAAATGACCTGGAAATGAGTAGATTCCTTAATTGCCAATTAAAAGCTGATTTACGACTCGTAACATTAAATTAAGTTACTGCTTTCAGATTCTATAGACTTTCAGTTTTAAAGCGTCACACAATATAAAGCTGTCGTGCGTTATAAGTGACTTTATTTGACTTTAGTAGACTTCTAGAACATTGCTGAGCGTACGCTCCTATGTCCTCATCTACTAGTCCCTCTACTAGTCCCCCTACTAGCGGAGCGCCCTCTCTAGATGCAGCCAGTATCCTATCTATATTATGTTGTACTTGTTGTTTAACACAATTTAGTTTAATATTAGTTAAAAGGGCAACTATTGCCGATAAGAAGAGTAGTCAATCTAAGGGGGGCCCCTCCTCTTCTAGCAGCAAGCCATCTTCTAGCAGCAAGCCATCTTCTTCTAAGCCATCTCAACCAAACTACAGCTACAGCGACACTGATGATCTCACGACAGGTCTACTCTCATCAGCATCAGATGACGCCTCAAACTCCTCCTCCTCTCCTCCTCCTCCTCCTCCTCGTCCCTTCCAAAACGCCTTCAGCACAACCTTCAGGCTTTCCCTCCTCCTCAAGTCTACGACCATCCTCGCCCTCGCCGCCCTCCTCATAATAAACTCATCCCAAATCTTCTCCTCCTACCCCCTCATCCTCCTCTCCGTAGTCGGCGGCATTCTCAGCCCCCTCCTCTCCCTCCTCTCCGACCTCCTGACCCTCCAAGACCTCAAGGACCTCGACTCCGACCTCCCCACCCTCCCCCCCGGCTCCCCCCCCCCCACCTTCACCTACCCCTCCACCTCCCTCCTCCTCCCTCCCCTCCTCTTCCTCCTCGCTTCCTCCTCAAACTACAGAACCTCTGAAGACTCATCATCGTTCTACATCCTCATTGACTCATGCGTATACCTATGTCTCGGTTTGCTCATGAAGGTCACTTGCAGGTACAGCTTTCAGGTGCAGGAGGAGGAGGAGGAGATGGATGAAGTAGGGAGGGAGAGGCTAGAGAAGAAAAGAAAGAAGGTGAGGGGAGATTATATTTTTGTAGTTTGTTTCGCCCACGACCCTAATTCACACCTCCCTCCCCCCCCTCCCCAGGAGCTGACGCTCATATCAATCCTTCGTCTCCTTCGGCCGTACTTCTGGCCCTCGAAAACGTCCTCCTCCGCCTCCCTCAACCGCCTCCGTTCAGTCCTAACCTGGGTCTTCGTCCTCCTCTCCAAAGCCTCCTCCATCCTCGCTCCCATCTACATCGGCCGAGCCTCCTCGGCCCTCATTAACGAGGACTATAGCTCAGCGATAATCAACGGAATCATATACGTTAGCCTAACGCTCTTCTCCAAAATCTTCAAAGAATGCCAAAGCCTCATCTACCTCCGCGTGAAGCAGGCTGCCTTCGTCCAGCTCTCCCGTCAGACGTTCTCCCACCTCCACCTCCTCTCCCTCGACTGGCACCTCCGCAAAAAACTCGGCGACGTCCTACGATCCATGGATCGAGGAATTCAAGGATGTGATACTTTAATGAATTACGGTTTTCTTTACCTTATCCCTGCTCTCTTTGAGTGCGTATCCGTATGCGTTGTCTTTGGGTTTAAGTTCAAATACTGGCCTCTCAGTATATGCATTTTTTACTTCATATACATCTACATAATCTCAACAATTTTAATGACATTATGGCGTAAAAAATTCCGTAAATCACTAAACAAAAACGACAACGACTACCACGAGAAGATAACAGATTCCCTCGTTAACTTTGAGACTGTTAAATATTTTACCGCAGAGGCGTGGGAGGAGAAACGTTTCGGCGACAGCGTAGCTAAGTATCAGAATCAGAGTGTTAACGTTCAAGCGTCGCTTAGTGCTTTGAATATAACTCAGCAGGTTCTTATGCAGGCTTGTATGGGTTTGGCGTTGGCGTTGAGTGTTGTTAGTACGAGGGATAGAATGGAGTGTGAGAGTATAGCAGATGAAGAGGGTTTATCTAAACAAGAATGCGACGGAATGGAGGCGGGGGACTTTGTGAGCGTTACGATATATATTCTGCAGTTGTTCACGCCTTTGAATTTTTTGGGGACGGTTTATAATGCGCTTGTGATGGCGTTTGTTGATTTGGGGAATTTGAGTGAGTTGCTTGCGGAGGATGCGGATGTCGTTGATAGGATTGATGCGGTTGATATACCGAGTTCGGATGAGGTGAGGAAGTGGGACGGGGAGGGAGGGAGGAATATGGGAGGAATTATTTTACTGACGCTCACTCGTTTTCGCAGTACTTGAAAGGGAGGCACGAGAAGGATGTTATTGAATTTAGGGATGTTAAGTTCAGGTATCCAACGCAACCGGTTACTAAAGGGCTCAAAGGTTTCAACCTGAAGATGAAGAGAGGGACTGTTACGGCGATTGTCGGGCCGACTGGAGCGGGGAAGACCACGATTAGCAGGCTGCTCCTTCGATTTTACGACGCGACAGCCGGGAGCATCTTCATCAACGGGGTTGACATCAAGTCCTCGACTCAGAAATCGCTCAGAGGCCTCATCGGCGTCGTGCCCCAAGACACTCCGATGTTCAACGACACGATAAGGTACAACATCGCCTACGGCAAGCGGGACGCGACGCTCCAGGAGCTCGAGGCGGCCGCCCGATCCGCCAAAATCCTCGACTTCATCAACTCCCAGGACCTCGGTTGGGACACCATGGTCGGCGAGCGTGGCCTTAAGCTCTCCGGCGGTGAGAAGCAGCGCGTCGCCATCGCCCGTTGCCTCCTGAAGGACCCCGACGTGTGCGTCCTCGACGAGGCAACGAGCGCCCTCGACACCATAACCGAGTCGAGCGTCCAAGAGGCTCTCAACGGCCTCTCCCAGAACGGAAGGAGGACCACCCTCGTCATAGCGCACAGGCTGGGGACGATCAAGAAGGCGGACCAGATATGCGTGCTGGGGGACGGGGTGGTGGACGAGCTGGGGACGCACGAGGAGCTCATGAAGATTGAGGGGGGGAAGTACAAGGAGCTTTGGAACATGCAGTTGAAGAGCACAAAGGGGGAAGAGTAGTAGAAGGGGTGGGGGGGACGTAGGTAGTTTGGGTTTAGGAATTTATGCGTGCTTAATTTGCATTCAAATAAATTGTCTAATGTATTTATGTCCTATTTTCATGTTATAAGCGAATCGATCATACACAGAGACCGCGCCACGGTGAGAGTCCCCCTCAATCGTAAACGAAGCAGCCCATTCCGCCGAAGTCATCGTCGTCTAGTAGACGTGCATCATCGCTGTCGCATTCGACCTCTCCCGCGAAGAGGCCTCCGGTCTCGGTCTTCTTTTCTTGGACGTTGTTCTCCTTTTCCTTCTCTTCGTCCTTCTCTTCATCCTTCCCCGTCGTAAATATCTGTTCGGGAACGGCCTCATATTCTTTCGTGCTATCGCTCAACTCTCCATCGTCGTCATAGTCTTCGTCGAAGAGATTCAAATCCCTGACGTCCAGACCGTCGCCTTCCCTCCTCCTCCCCTCCTCTCCCACCTCGTCTATCAGGCAGGGGTTGAAGCGCGTCCTCTTCATCGCGCCGATGGTCCTCTCGACGTAGTCCCTAACTTCGTCCGCGTCTTCTCCCATTTCGTCGACGATGTCGGTCTCGGAGTTCTTGGAGAACACGTCCTCGAAGCTGCGACGAGCGTAGGGATTCGCAAGAAGATCAGCGTTAACTACTTGGACAAAAGTGCAGCAGATTAATAAAGGGGAATTAATGCAATCGCCTAGTATCCTCTCACCTCGAGACCGGGAGGAGGATAAGCCCAGTGCAATTCGCCTCGGGGAGGCAGACGTAGCTGGCGTGTTTCTTCGTCTTCTTGGAGCGGTCGCGGGAGCGGAGGAGGAGGCCGGATCCGGTGGAGACGAGGTGGAGGCAGATTTGGGAGAGGAGGGTGGTGGTGGACTGGCGCTCGGCGACGGGGAGGGAGGGGGGAAGCGTGCCCTGCAGGGGCGTTCCGTGGAGGGCCTTGACGTCTATTTGGGTCGAATCGATCACTTGGACGACGTCCAAGTCGGAGACGGGGTGCACGGTTGAGATTCCGTCCCAAACGGTCGGCCTTACCTCGACCTTCAGCTCGCACTCCTCCTCGCCGGGGATGTTGATTTTAGCGATGGAAGACGGAACGGTCAAGCACCACGACTTCAAGTAATCCAGCATGGCGAGGCTAGTCGCTCGGACGACTTCCACCTGGACGGGTTCGAGGGACTTCACGAAGCGGGAGGTGTGCGAGGTCGGGGCTTCGGTCAGGACGAGGACGATGGTCAGGGACGCAACGTCAGGGGACGAGAGGAGGGATGTGCAGGTGGAGGAGAACTTGGAGGCGTGGGTCTCGTAGTCCGGGCAGGTCACGATAGCCGTGTCGGGGATGAGGAAGGAAATTTTGGCGCCTGCGGATTTCTTTTTCTGTCGCGAGTTCGAGTTCGAGTTCGAGTTGATGGTTAAATTTGGAGAGGTGGGATGAGTGACGATTGAGGTAGCGTGTTGTGTTGCTCTCAGTCGCATTATTGGGGACACTAAGTGAGTTCACTGGTCTCTCTTCAAAGCGCTCCTCTTACGTTTGCACG
This sequence comes from Triparma verrucosa, assembly GCA_030267905.1. Classification (NCBI taxonomy): domain Eukaryota; class Bolidophyceae; order Parmales; family Triparmaceae; genus Triparma; species Triparma verrucosa. Next base: position 11,933 of record BRXX01000070.1, on the reverse strand, counting down.
TGGAAGCTGCCGTAGTCAGATCTGTTTTGCTCTTAAATATTTCATCATCGAGCAACAAAATCTTTCAAGTCATCACCCCACGTTCAACCTCTCACCTTCCTGCCAGCTCCTCCCTTCCTCTTCTCCTCCAACAAAACCCTCGAAACCTTCATAACCAGCGCCCCGAAATACTTGAAGCTCTCCTCCCCCCCGAACTCCGAGTCAGGAAGCTCGAAACCTCCCACCTCAGGCCCCAGCATATCGTCCTCCCCCACGAAGTCCCTCACCTCGCACGTGACCCCCGCTATAATTTTCGAAGTAGCAGTCAGCCATCTCTTACGGTGGAGGGTGTCGAGGAGGTATTGGGTGAGCCTGCGGTGAGTCGAGAGGCGGGCTGAGAGGCTGAAGGAAGGGGAAGAAGGGAGGCGGACGTCCAGGAGGAGGATGTGGGGAGGGGGGAAGGAGGGGAGGAGGGACGACTGACGACGGGGGAGGGAGCTCGAGGAGGAGGGGTGGGGGAGGACGACGGATCTGAGGGCCTTGGAGGGAGTCACGGTTGGGAGATAATCTAGGAAGGCTGGAGGGGGGTGTTAGACGATGGTTAGACGATGGATAGATGCTGGATTCTGAGAAGATCCATGGCGGTCTTAACATGGCGGCGATCCACTGCAATCCACTCACATGTTGACGAGGTGTCGCTGTCGGTGTCCGAGAGGGAGGTCGGCGTCTTGAAGCGCCTCTTAGGCTGAGAGGGAAGGTGTCAACAGAGGGTGAGGGAGTGTTGACAGAAGCAATGGGCAAGAGTGTCAAGGAGGTCGGAGGGATGTTTTCGGGGCGGCTTACCTTCTGCTTCTTCTTGTTCTTCATAGCCGTCGATCTGCTGTTGCTAATGTTTTTACGGCCGTTAGAACTGGTATTTTTACCCTTGGCGAAGGACACACGGCCCATGACGTGACGTGTAGAGGGCGTAATTGAGGCTGCTGAAGGATTAGTCAAGGAAGCAAGGAAAATAACGGGTGAGAAATGGTTCATAACGATACTCAAAGTCAATAATAGGGGGTATAAGGCACAGCGGTGGTATACAGATATCGTACAGACCAGTTTTATAGGGCGAATCTCTTACGAATGAACCTTGAAAGGATGAAGGTTAATTTGGGAAAAATGTCTGGAATTATTTGTGACAATTTGCTATTTTTTTAGCAACTGGTGCGTCATTGCTTTTCCGTCACTCTTCAGTGCGGTATTAATAAACAGCCATCCACCTTCAGGCCCCAACAACCCCCTCCAAGTGCTGTGAAAAGAGCACAGCGAGCTTAATCCTAGTCACCAAAAATTGCCACGAACCGATTCAATCTCCACCCTCTCTCTCTCTAAAACCCGCTCGTCACAGATATGTCGTTCATAATAAATTCCCTCAACGTCACGAGCACGACCTTAGAGCTTCAAGGCACTCTAATTGGTTCCCTAGTATCAGATAGGCTCCGTTCCTATGCCGACTCCGCAGCATCGGCGCTCAACGGTTCGCTCGACGGCCCTTCCGTCCCCTCCTACGTCGACGCGCTGCTGTTCCTTGAGAACTACAAGGAGTGGTGGCTGAGGCTTGTGAGGGACGATCCCGTGCACGTGGTTGTTGAGACTGTGTTGTTGTTTACGATATTAGTTGTGATATGGCGAGGAAATGGAAGGTAGGGGTGTAGCGTTACAGCAGTAACATGCAGTAACAGACGTACTAGCTACAGTACTAGCTACAGAACAGTCACAGAAAACCGCGGGCGCGTAACCTTCTAACGTCAATTTTCGTGCTACTCGCTACGCTCGTCGCTACGCTCGCTCGTTCGTCGCAGCAAAAAGGCCAAGAATTTCGACTCCAAGCTCACCTTCTCCGAGAAGGAGCAGCTCATCAAAGACTGGAAGTCAACTTCCCTGACTCCTCCCCTGACCGACCAGGAGAAGCGCATCGTGCTCCGGAACAACGAGCAGGTCACCACCTACACTGGCACCCACATCCAGACCACCGCCTCCTCCTCCCTCCTCCTGAACCTGTCCACCTTTGACTTCCTCTGCATGTCAGTCTCTGAAGACGTCAAGAGAGCGTCCAGGGAGACCCTCCAGACCTACGGCTGCGGCAGCTGCGGCCCTCGAGGCTTCTACGGCACGATAAAACCCCACCTGACCCTCGAGGAGGAGTTCGCGGCAGTCTGGGGAGTCAACGAGAGCATAATGTACAGCGACGGAGCCAGCACTTCGTCGTCGACCGTCGCGGCGTTCGCGAAAAGGGGGGACCTACTGGTTATAGATCAGGGAATTTACGAGGGTCTGCTTACTGGCGTCACGTTGAGCAGGTCTAATGTTAAGACTTTCAAGCACAATGATATGGACGATCTGAGGGAGGTGCTGGAGAAGATCAGGAGGGAGGACAAGAGGCTGAGTAGAAACGTTCTCGAGCAGAGGAGGTAAGAGAAGAGAGTGCTAGAACCGAGCACGAGGCGATTCTTAGATCGTCACTTTGAGTCGAAGAGTTGAAGAGTTGAGTTGGGATTGTACCTTTGGTTTCCCGTTTGTCAGCGATGTGATTCTTACTCGTATCTTCGTTGCGCAGGTTCATCGTTACTGAAGCCATTTACAGGAATTACGGGAGCATCCTGCCGCTCGACAAATTGGTTGCCCTGAAGGACGAGTTCTGCTTTAGACTCATCGTGGACGAGTCCCTCAGCTTCGGGGTTCTGGGACCCAACGGCTTGGGAATCACCGACTTGTACAACCTTCCTAACTCCATAGAAATCACTACCGTGTCCCTCGAAAACGCCCTCGGATCCGTCGGCGGCATGACCATAGGCGACGACGAGGTCGTCGACCACCAGCGCCTGTCTGGAGCCGGCTACGTGTTTTCCGCCAGCGCCCCGCCCTTTGTGAGCAGCGCGAGCGTTGCGAGCCTGGGAGTTATAAAGAAGGACGGGAAAGAAATGATAAAGAAGCTCAAGAAGAACGCGACCACTGTCGTCAACATCATAAAGAAAATTAAGCAGCTGTCGCTCACTTCCTCCCCTGACTCCCCCGTCATCTTCTGCTGTTTGTCCTCCTCCGCCTCCCACGAATCCCAGAACCTCACCCTCCAATCAATCGCCTCCGAGTGCAAGAGCAATGGCGTCCTCCTCGTCGCCACCGGCGACCATGTCACCGACCACCTCCTCATACACTCTCCGCCCCCGATGCTCAGGCTCACAGTCAACGTGCTGCACACGGAGAGCATGCTGAAGAAGGCGGGCGTCGTTATACAGAAGGCGTGCGAGAAGTTTTGTTGAAAAGTTTAATGGGAAAGAAAACTTGTTTTGACTCTCCAATAATTATCCTCTTTTTCAAAGTTTTCAAGCACTGAGTTCGTTCTCGCTCTCGTCGAAAACAAGTCTCACCAACGATCCACCCTCATCCCTATTCTCCTCCGTCTGCACCTTCGCCTTCTTCTTCACCCGCTCCCTCGGCTCATCCACCACGTGATCTTCAGAGATTGCCCTGCCCTGACTCCTTTCCGCCGCCGTTGTCGTCGTCGTTGTAGTCGCGTTGGGGGCATCATCCCTGTTCGATGTATCATCGTCCTGCGCACGCAAAGGCCTTTTTTTATTTCCCATTTTCCGGCTTTGCACTGTAGCCGTCACCGACACCTCCTCTTCTTCCTTTGTCGTGGTCTTGACGGCCTCGGCTTCGCCACCTTCTTCTTGATCTTCCTCGTCGAGGTCCAATTCATTTTCCTCCTCTGATTGGTCCTGAGGTCTACTACTATTACTATTACTATTATTATTAATTCTAAGGGGCGAATCTGGTGGAGGTACAAAGGCCCCTCCGGGGTAATGGCCAAGTCCCATATTCTTAGCGATCTCGTAAGCATGGTCCGGACAATAAACTTGAAAGATCTCGTCAACTGGAGCATTGAGGGCTTCCTCGAGCTGGCGTTTCAAGACGTTGAAGAGATCAGCTTGCAACCATTCGGGCACATCGGCGTCCTTCTTCCATTGCTTATCCCAGCGTTCAATTTTTAACAGTCTCGCCACCTCCTTTCTTCCCGCAACTTCAATATCGGGGTGCGCCCTCGCCTTCAAATAATATTCGACGTAGTCGTTCAAGCCGGGGTAAAAGTAGGTCCTTCGAGGTTTAAGTATATTCCTTTTTGTCTCTGGGTCAACCATTTTTGTTTTCGAACAGTACTTGGAGCATCCCACGTGCAAAATTTTTCCGCAGGCAGGGTTACAGGGTTTGTGAAATTGGGATAGCCTCCCATTTTCAGCAGCGTTCCCTGCATTGCACTGAGTGGGCATTCGATTCGTCATGTGGTCCTTGTTGGTGCAATATGAGCAGCGGTTCGCCGCTTTTTTCGTCATTGTTCTCAATTCTCCAACGTCGCTCTGCCCGACATGAAAACTATTTAGAAGCTGTCGCCGACTCTCCTCCTCCTCCTTGTCCAGCCCTTTGGGAATTTTGAAGGGCTCGCTCTTCATGAGCTGGAAGTGGTCGAAAGGATCCGAATCGGACTCTCCGAAAACGTCAGCGCCCCAGATTAAACCTGTGGTCCTCAGTCCGAACCCGCATATCGTGTGGCACCAAAGCTGCTTGCTGACCGACCGCTGACCGACCGCTGCGGCTGTTGAATCGCCTCCAGATTCATCCCCGTCAGGTCCCCCCCACTCCTGCGAGCGCGATGAGCATGGCGAGGAGTTGAAGATTGGCGCTAGTGAGTTGGGAATGGACGTGATATCTGGAAATCTGAAGTGAAGGCACTAGGAACGCCGAATAACATCTGAAATGGCACATTCCTTTACTCGTCGCATCGCTCCTCGCAGCTTCTTACCTCACCTCCGCTGCCGTCCGGATAATATCTCCAGCGCTCGACTTTGTGAAACGCGTGGGGATCTCTCCTGCCAGATTGAGCATCGTGAGGGCGGGCGTTGTTCGGCTGCCCCTCATACTGGGTGCCCTTGGGGTCTTGCTTGAAGCTACACAGACAGCAGCTAACATTGAAAGGGTGGAGCCTCTTCTGCGGGTCATCGGGGTCAGGGGTCGAGCAAGGGTGGCAGACGAACGTCGCCTTGAAATCGTTTTCGTCCTCGGGACTAGATTGCCTGTAGGAATCACTAAGCGCTCCGCCGGAGTCGTAGCATTCTTTATGCACTTTGAGGCCACACTGCGAGAGGGCAAGCGAGAGGGCAAAAGGTTAGTGAATGAAGTTAGTGAAGGAATGGGCGTCCGTAGCCGTCCTATAGCCGTCACAACGAGCGCTGGAAAGCCACGTTTACCTACCTTGCGGCATTTCAGTAGCGTGAGCAGTCTTTCCAATGGGTGACTCTCCTTAACGTCACAAATATCGCACTGTTTTCTGCCCATGATGATAAAATTGTGGGGGCGCTTGTGGGCGATTGTGGGGGCAAACCGAGGAAGATTATTGAAAACTATGAAGTCGACGCGATAGAGACTGAGAGAGACTCCACCAAGCGCGAAGTGGAGTCTCTCTCACTCTGTGCGAAGGTATTGAGGAGAAACCAAAGAAATTAGCAATAATTACTCTTGCAGAACATTTACCAGACAATTTTTTTATTCCATGCCATGGTGAACCGAACAGCGCCTTCGACTACCTACGCCAGGGTAACGCTCGCTCTTGATCGCCCGCCCTCCCAACCCCCGCCCCTTTACCTTCCAAGGCCCCTTCCCCTATCCCAGCGCCCCTCGCTCCGCAAGCCACCCACACCCTCCCTTTGTCCCGTCATGGCTTCCGCTTCTTCAGATTTGTCGTCTCGCTTGTCCTCCCTGAACTCCCTCAAGTCGACGATTCAGTCGGTCGATACGCTGTCCGAGGCCGTTGAGAATCCTGTCAAGCTCATGGTGATGGTTTCGACGTCACTGGAGGAGTACGTCGAAGCAAAGCAGCACAAAGGGTCCAACACCCAACTTAGCCTGCCAGAAGCGTGCCTGAGTCTGATACAGGAAGCGACGCCGCTTTTCAAGGAAAATGCCAGCATGCTCTTCGGCTGCGTCGTCAGCAGCGTAATCAGCTGTTTTTGCGAGCCGGAGCTTGAGGACGAGGTCAAGAGGACCCTGCTCATGTTCATTCAGTTTTACGGCCTTCAAGGTGAGAGACTCTTCCGTCATCATGCGTGTAGTAGACACCGACCCCGTTGCCTCGCGATCCCTTCTGACTCCGACATTCGCCGCCCCCCTCTCGCCCCCCCCTCGACATACACAGGTTTCATAGTTGAGGACCTCGCGCAGCACGGCATGGAGCACGATTCTCGTCTAGTGCGTAAAAAATCAGTAACTATAGTTCCCCGTCTGCTCAAGGGGATTAAGACCCAAAACCCACAAAACCAGGAACTGCTAGGGATCCTCCTCGAGGCGGTTGTGGGACGCGTCCGGGATATCGACGACGACATAGTGCAGAGCAGTTTGGAAATTTTGAGCTGGATGTGGAAGGAGAACAAGGAGTGGTTCGAGAACAAGGTCGCGGACCTCGGAGGAGACCACGAAAAATTGGTGGACTACTATGCCGACCAAATTTACTCGGTCGACACCCTCAACTCCGCCCCCGCCACCTCCAATAACCCGACCCCCCGCCCTGTCCCTCCGCCCGACTCCTCCCTCGTTTTTGGCTTCCTCCCAAAGAGGGTCGCCTCAACTCTCTCCAATCACAACGGCGACCCCAACTCCATCCAAAAGGCCATCGGCAAGACGATCGAGCTCTTCCCCCCGCCGACCATCCCCAGGGAGCACATTCTCCCCACCCTCCCCCTGTTCGTAGACACGATAATGTCCCATGTGACTTCGCCGTCCAAGCAGACCGTAGTCCTGGCCGTCAAGCTTTTGGATCGGATAGCCCTCTTCTCACCCGATGTGATACAAATGTCCCTCGACATTATGATGCCCTTCTTCGTCTCCCTGCTGTCCGACGAGAATCAGGCCGTCGGAGCGACAGTGACCAGAATTTTGTACAGGCTCTGCGACGTGCTGGACCTCGAGACCGTGCTGTCTCATGTGTCTCCAGCCCTGGCCGCGTCAACCAACGACGGAATGACTTCAACACAGACGTTTCTCTCTAGGGGCCTCCGAGTGTGCGTGGCGGGGCTCCTGACGACCGATGAGAAGAGCTTGAGGTGAGTAAAAAGTCTTACTATAATCTCATCCAAGGCTCATTCTCACCCGCCTGCCTCCTCTTCACTTCGTCGCAGCTTCGACACCACGTCACTCATCGTCGACCTCGCCCCGCTCTTGGAATCGAAATACCCAAATGTGCAGCACGCCGCCTTTGAGTTCTTTGCCGTCCTCCAGCACACCCTGAACCGCACCATCAACGTCGCAAAGATACTGAAGACAATGAAACTCATTCAGTCGAAGGACACGCTACATAAGCTAAAGCAGCGCCTCTCTTTGACTCCTCCCAATCTCCCCGTCCTGTCGCGATCAGACGGGAAGGTCACTTTCGAGGAGCCCCCCCCCCTGTCCCAGCGGCCGCCCAGGCAAAGCAATGCCCCCCCGCCGAGCTTCAAGTATGCGGTGGACTCGCAGCTGCACTCGGACTACGACGACGATTATGAAGAAGACTACGAAGACGACGAGGGCGACAACGACTCTGTAGACAACGACAAGGTGAGTAGAGGAGGGAGCGAAGCGAAGCGACGAGGTGGCTGCAGTATCAGCATCAGCATCTATCTAATCCTCAGTATCCTCAATCAATCTTCACGCTCGCTGCTTCGCTCGCTTCAGTTCCAAAAGCTCATGAGAGTTCAGTCCTTTGGGGAGATGCCCATGGAAATGGAAAACACGTTCACGTCGATACAACAGAAGCGGAGGGATGGGGGAGCCCCCAGTATTTCTCCGATTCAGGGTCCCCCGGTGCATAATCATCAAAACTTACAGCAGCAGCAGCAGCAACAACAAAAACGAGGGCGGCGGCGATCCCGTGGAGAAAACGATGTCGGAGGCAACAATTATAAATCAGAGATACCACCAGCCTACGGCGGTGAAGGCAACAATGCCTACGAGCCCTCTTGGACCTCCCCACCAAACTCTTCGAGCAAAAGCCTCAAGAGTCCTCTCCCGCCCAAGTTCAAGCCACCCTCCGTAAACACAAATTACGACGACTACGACGAAACTTCGGACTCCTCTCCGTCAAATTCGCTCAGTCCGGGAAAGCACAAGGACCCCCTCGACGTGGTCAAGAGGAGGCAGGCCTCTCGGCGAGCCGCAAGGCGAGCGCTGTCGGCCTCAGACACAGACGCTCGGCGACCACGGGCAGAGAGTGGCGAGAAGGAGGACCTCCTGCACGGACCAGGGACCCCGGTGCAGGTAGGCAAGTACCAATCTGACGGAAGCAGGCACGACATTCAGACATACGACGCAATTGCACACAGAGAGAAGATGGAACAGGAAAGAGACCCGTCAGCGAAGACAAAAACTTTCGACGAAGATGCGCCGCTGAAGGGTGGCAGCTCAAATTACAACCTCGAGATGTTGGACAACGGCGACGAAGACATAATGAATATGGCGCCCCCCCTGCTGGTGAAGAATAACATCTCTTTCCCCCCGGCCAACGGCGGCGCGAGGAACGGCGGAGGGCCTCGTAGCGGTTCCGAGAGCCCGCCGAAGATGAGCCTGGCGACCCGCAGGAGGCAGGAGCGTGCCAAGAAAGAGCAGCAGCTTGCCAACCTACGAAAGAGCGGCGGGCTCGAGGCCGAGGTGATCGAAATGGCGGGGCCTGCCGTGCGCAAGGTCAACAGCAAAGCCAAGCCAAAAGTGGAGAAGAAGAGGGCCAAGGCGAAGGCAAAGACAGAGAGGTGAGACGATCGAGGACCCTACGAGTACAAATGTTAAAACTGCAAGGAGCGAAGTGACAAATTGGCTGCATTGTCCATCCTAACCTTAATTCTCGCTTCGCTCGTCGCTCGCAGCTTTGACGAAATGGACAAATGGGCAAAAGATGCCAGGACCAATAATATTCAATTCGAGGGCCTTGAGCACAAGGGGTCCTCGCTGAGAGCCGAGAATCACGAGTACATGTCGACCGATGATATCCGGCCGTCACCAAATCCCCAGCAGGAGCTGCAGATGATGCTGGGAGGGGTCGGAACTCAAGAGTGGCCTGAGCTTTTTCACACCCTCAACTCTGTCCGACGCCTTTCGCTTCACCACGGCCAACTCTTGGAGAGCCACGTGCACTCCGTCCTCCGCTCCGTCTTGAAGGCCGTAGACAATCTCCGCTCGACCATCGCAAAGAACGCAATGTTGACGATCGCAGACATGTGGATGGGGATGGGCCGGGTGATGGACCCAGAACTGAATCTTGTAGCTCCAATGCTGGTCAAGAGGTTCGCCGACACGAACGGGTTCCTCTCGGAGGTCGCAGAGGAGTGCATCGGCACGGTGATCACTAACGCTTCCGACGGCAGGTGCCTTGGAGCCTTCTTGCTTTCCGCCTCCAACAAGCAACCGCTCGTGAGGGCCAAGGCAGCAGCTGTAATCCTACGCTGCGTCAACAAATTCTCACCCGAGAAGCTCGCTTCCTCTAGGGAGCTCGGCAAGCTAATACAATCGCTTGCCCTATTCTGCCAAGACCGTCAGGTGAGAAGGGTTAAGAGGCGAAGACTTTGTGAGGACGGAGCCAATAATTGCGACTATTCTAACCCAACCTATACGCTCGCTTCTCTTGCTGCTCCTCGCTTCTTTCGTCGCAGTCCGACACAAGGTCGTACGGGAGGCAAATTGCGGCCAGCTTAATCGAGTCCAATGCCGTCAGCGAGACCAAGCTGCAGAAGGCCCTGCCCGGGGACGTTTGGCGTAAGATCGAGCAGGCAATGAGGAATGGCTTGTTCAATACGCCCCAGAAGCGGCTGTCCATCGCCGGGGGAGGAGGGGGAGGAGGGGGTGGAGCCCTCGAGGACGACGATGACATATTCGAAGTCTCGGGCAGCAACCTCAACACGTCCAGACTTACGCAGGGAAGGGACAGGACTACGTCAACGCAGAGCACCTCAAGCGTGGTGAGCATCAAGTACAGCGAGCTCGAGCATTTACCTGACCTCTTCAAGCGAATGCGAGGGACGGACTGGAAGGAGCGAAGCGAGGCGGTCACCGAGCTTGTGGCGCTTACAACGAGTCATTCGAACAAGGTCATTAATGGCAACAAGCTTATCCCGATAATAGACAGGCTATGCGAGAAGCTTTCCGACGGAAACACAAAGGTTAACCTGCATGCGCTGGAAGGCATATCAAAGTGCGTGACGGTCCTGGGCCAGCGAATTGAACCTGCTCTCGGAGTTTTAGTTCCCTCTATATGCTCCAACTTAGCCAGAACTCCAAAGCTCGGGACAGTCGCCAAGAACACCATAGAGAACATGACGATGAGGTGAGTTTTGTGTGGAGGGTGTGGGGTGGGGTTAGGAAGGTTCTTCTTGTTTTGATTATTTGTCTCTAACTGCTGCTTCCAACGCTTTATTTTACGCAGCCTTGACGCTAAGCTGTTGACTCTCCCATACTGCAACTCCGTACTCAGCAACAACAATCCCAAGATCAAGAGCTTCATGCTCTCATCCCTTGCCTCAGTTGTCCCTCGCCTCTGCGATGAAGGGTCCCCTAATCTAGCTATAAAACACATAGTCCCAGTGGCAGTGAAGAACTGCACCGAGAAGAAGAGCGACATCAAATCAGCCTGCAACACGCTCACAGTGACTCTATACTCTTGCCTTGGAGACGAGTTCATTAACCAAGTCAACAGGACAGCGAAGAGGGGAGAAATAGAGATTATCGAAAGGTCCTGCGGCGTAGGCTATGGCTGAAAATAGGTGGAAAGATAACACCCCCAACATGAAACAACCGAAACCAAAATATTTTAAAAACGAAGAAAGAGAAAAAAAGAGAGGAGAGCTAATTTCTTTTTTGTGTATATTAAAATCGTAAATCGTCGTAAGGGGGAATTATTATATAGAGCGGAGGTAGGCGACTACCTTGGACACGTCAGAGTCCCAACTAATATCGATGTGGGAGGGGACTAGCTTGGAGCATCCACTGAAGACATTGGCACCAAACGTTCGAAGCGAGTCCGGGACCTTCATCTCTCTTAAACTTGTGCAATATTTGAAGGCTTGTTCATCTAATTCTTGAACTTTCGTGTGAAGGAGATCGACCTTTTCTAGACTTGAGCAAAAACCGAAGGATTGTACACCAATTGATGTTAACGACTTTGGGAACTTGATGTCTTTCAAACTACTGTTGTATGCGAAGGAATAATCACCGATGATTGTAATGCCTTCGGGGATGTCTACAACGACGGGATTGGAGGCGTCAAAACAGGCATGATCTCCGACCTTCGTAATATTCAGAAGGAAGACGACCTTCGTCACTTGCTTTATCCTTTCCCTCCTCGCGAAAACTTTACTATTACTTATATCATTCCCTCAATGAATAATAATCTCGCCGAGACTCATCTTCCAACTGAGTCAGCTTCTTCTCAACTACCTTGTGCCATTTTCTATCTAGCCACGCATCTCAGCTAAAGTATCAACCATGATGAAACAAACGAACAGCCGCCTAAAGTCGTCTGTATGCATGAAATCATCACATCAGACAACGGCGGCAGACCCTTTCGAGTCGGAATCTTTAGAGCCTTCAGATAATTCTGTTTCCTCACATCCGTCTGCTAAATCGTTCCGATTAGCTACCTAAAGTCCAATAGAAAGATCTACAGACGTTCTTTTCGATATATCGCGTAATAATAAAAGAAAAAGTCGTCTATTATCTTTTGGGTTTAGGGTCATGGTTATGGTTATGGTTATGGTTATGGTTATGGTTATGGTTTGGGTTAGTGTTAGTGTTGGTGTTAGTGTTAGGGTTGGTGTTAGGGTTAGGGTTGGTGTTAGGGTTAGGGTTAGGGTTAGGGTTAGGGTTAGGGTTAGGGTTAGGGTTAGGGTTAGGGTTAGGGT
>BRXX01000069.1:53670-76758 GCA_030267905.1 Triparma verrucosa | reverse complement strand
CCCTAACCCTAACCCTAACCCTAACCCTAACCCTAACCCTAACCCTAACCCTAACCCTAACCCTAACAGGTGCATTGGACACTCCGACCACTTCCCCCAAATGCCTGTTGAGCTAACTTTTCTATTCAGTCGTTCGCGATACGATCGTCTACTGAAATGTTTCCAAAGCGTTTTGGATCTTTTTCTTTTCAGACAATCACCCACATCCTTTATCCACCTCTACGCTTGAATTATGTCATGTCCTCCACCTCATCAACGCAAACGTCCAAGGTAGCTAAAATCAAAGGCCCTCTCTTCTTTTTGTAAATTAAATTTCGTTTCTAAGATTATTGGAACCCTCCTCCGCCTCCTACTCCACCTCTGGCACTCTCTCCTCCCAAGTTCATTGGAGAAAAGACGGTGCTCAAAAGTGTAGCGAGGGGGCTCGACGGTATGAAGTTGGCGCTTGCTGCAATACTAGCTGCCCCTGCCCCTCCTCCCCTGCCCCCCCCAGCAGCCTCCAATCCCACACCCCCACTTCCGCCCAACCCGGCTCCCCTCGCCCCCGCCCTGCTGATGAACTCCCTCTCGATGGCCACGATCCTTTCCAGCTTAGTCTCGAGCATAAATTTCGCCCCTCCCTCGCCTCCGCCTCCCTCGCTAATGTCTCCTAAAGTTGACAGTCCGGCGGCGTAGTTTTCGCAGAGCTCCAGAGCCACGCCCAGCCTCCTTGCCTCCTGCGCAATCAGTTTGATGGCCGACTTCTTGCTCTCGAGTTCCCTCAAGACATCCTTAGCGCTCTCCAGGACTCCCGCTGTCTGAAGACCCCTCTCGGAGAAGAGTCCCTGCAGACTGGCCTTGGCCTTGCTCAGGAGCCACCTGGCCTCCTGGATGGCAACCTCGTCGCTCGCACCTCCGCCCACGTCTCCTCCTCCGTTGCCGTCCTGCAACTTCAGAACAAAGGCCTTGTCGCGATCTCGCACGCTGGTCCAGCCCAGATCGACCCCACCCAGGGCAACCAAGCTAGTGGCCAACTTGCTATACGCTCCGTGGCCTCCGCCCCTCAGGCCCTCCTCGACGCCACTGTGTATCAGGTAAATGTCCTCCCCGGTGACGACAATGCTGCCGAGCATTTCCTTGGGCTTGGCGCCGCTTCCGCCGGCGAAGGAACTCTCGAAGTTCAGGCCCTGCCCGACGGGGGGCCTCGCACCTCCCACCCTGACGCTCAAAACGTCGCTCAGAGTCTTGCTGAACTGCACCTGGAGGCCGGCGGTCTGTGCACGCAGCCTGATTGTCATGTTGCTGTTGCCCCTCCCTCCGATTCCTCCCGCAGCGGTGCGCAAGAAGGTGATCAAAAAACGCTCCACCAAGCCTCCCCTTCCGGTGACGACGCCTGCGTCCTTCAGAGCCTTCAAGAGGATGAACTCGCTCAAAATGCTCTCGGCAGAGAGAACAGAATTGACCTCGCTGCTGACGGCCTGCAGGCACGAGACGAGGGAGGAGGGGAAGTTGTCGGCGCCGAAGGAGCTCAGGGACCCGATTATTTTTCGGACCATTGACAGCGCCGTGGCCTCGGGAGTCAATCCCTCATCCTCGTCGTCGTCTCCGCCCGCTCCTAGCTCTAGTTCTCGGTCGACGCGAGCCACGCTCTTGCCGAACAGAAACACCTCCGGGAGGCAGCAAATCTCGGCAACTACGGAGTTCACTACGACTTGGTTCCTGGTCTTGACCGCAAACCTGACCAGGGGCACCAGGAACTCCTCAGGCACTGTGAGGTACCTGCTCCCGAGCCGCTGCACCACGGCCCTGCAGAACTTTCGGCAGAGCATCCCGTTGCCCGCCAGGCTCACGGCAGAGGCCACCACCGCCTCGGGCGACGCCATCACCTCCCCAAGGAAGGTGCCCAGCAAGGTCATCTTCTCGTCTGACTTGACGGCGGGCGTGGTGCTGGGCTGCGAGACTTGGAAGCTGGAGGTTCCGCCCTTCTCTTCGTTGGCCGCCCCAGCCCCGAGGGGTGAGACGTCGTCCTGGTTCGTGTGCCTCCTCCTCTTGCCCCTAGGCGACCGCGGCGAAGGGGGCGAGTGGGGAGAGTTCTTCGACCCTCCAGGCCCGCCGAGGTCCCTTGAACCGCCAGCGGGCCCCGTCAGAAGGGGAGACATGCTGCTGTCCATGATCTCGGTCAGGCTCGGCAGGTGCGATGACAGGGAGAGGGTGTGCGAATAGCCAAGGGTCGGGTTCCACTGCTTCAGCGGCGAGTCCCCGCCCCCGGCCCCGGCCCCGGCCCCAACACCACGATTGCTTTTGCTTCCCTTCCTCTGTCTCTCGCTGCCACTGCCACCGTACCGAACTTCGGACATGCTCATCTTCTTCTCGTCGGCCCAGGCGCTGCGCCCGCCGCCGCCTCGCTCCTCATTCTTGGCCTGCGCGACCATCTTGGCCTCCGCCTCCTCGTCGAGGATTCTGCGGTCCTCGGCGTCGGCCTCGACCCTCTTGACTAAACTCTCGATGTTCTTCTTGTGCTTCTCGGCGAGACTGCGGCGAAGCGCGATGAGCTCCTCGGTCGCGGGAAGCGGCTCCTCCAGGTCGGTGAGGTGTGTCTGGAGCTGGTCCACGATCTCGTAAGTGTTCCCAGTGTCGGCCTGCTTGACCTGCCCACCGCTGCCGCCCTCAACCTGCCCCTGGCCGCCCTGCCTGCTGCTGCCGTCGATCTTCGCGGGGGTGTCGGCTTCGTCCGTCATCCAGCCGCCCATGCTGACGTCTCCAGCCTCCTCGTCGTCCACGTCGCTGTCGCTCTCTCCCCAAACCCCTGCGCCCTTGCTTCCGTCTAGGGCGTTCAAGAGCTTCTCGTTGGAGCCGCAGCCGACCAGCATGGTGGAATATAGGAAGCCCACGTTGAACTCGAGCAACTTCTTGAAGCTGGTGAAGCGCACCGCGACCTCCCTCCTGTCCGACTTGACTACTAGGAGGAGGGGGTACTTGCTGTCGGCGGTGAGGGTCAGGATAGCGTCGCCTCCGCTGATCATGTTCACCTCCTCCAACACGGGCTTGTCGTGCTCGAAGGTCATCTTCATGTCGTTCATCTTGACGATGCAGTCCATCCACTCGCCGTCCGCGCCCTCCCGCACAGAGGCGCCCACCCTACTGATGCAGGGAAGCCTGTATTTCACCCGGAGGGGCTTTGCCTTGGGCAGCTGGTCCAGGAACTCAACGGTTTGTCCGTAATTGAGCCCCAGTACAGGGGTGTACTCGGCTTCGCCCTCCTTTTTCACGGCGGTCAAGACGGAGCCAATCGGCACGCCGAAGCTGCGACGAGAAATGAAATGAAGTGACGAGTTAGAATTGAGTAGCGGTGATAGTGGAGCAAAATTTGAGGCACTTCTCACCTCTTGTGG
Source organism: Triparma verrucosa (assembly GCA_030267905.1). Classification (NCBI taxonomy): domain Eukaryota; class Bolidophyceae; order Parmales; family Triparmaceae; genus Triparma; species Triparma verrucosa. Next base: position 73,387 of record BRXX01000069.1, on the reverse strand, counting down.
TCGTTGGTCTGGATCACCGAGAGGCCGCCCTTGTCGATGAGAACGTCCTCGGGCCTTCCAAAGGCGAGGGGGTTGTGGTAGGTCACCTCGTACTCGCTGGCTAAGCATAGCTTCTTCGTCACAATGTCCGCGAGACTGTTCTCGAGAGCATTAAGGTCCTGGACGGACCACGAGAAGCGCTTACTGGATGCGATGGTCTCGTTGTCCTTGTCGATCTTGCCCAGGCTGGCCAAGGTGACCGTCCACTCCCACAGCTGCAGAAGGGTGAAGGTCCGGAATGCGTAAACGTTCTCGTCCATCAGCTGCTTGGGGGAGAGGCTCCCCAGGCCAGATTTCGACGGGGACTTGTTGGGACTCAGCGGCGACATGGAGGAGAACATCTGTTTGTCGACGGTGAGCTGGAAACTCAAGGGATTCTTGAGACTCTTGGAGTACTTGGTGTCCTCGTTGGCGACCAGCGAGATGGAGCAGTTTGTCAGGGGCAGACGAAGCTTTGGGCGCTTGGCGTCGGCGTGGGTGAAGAACTTGAGCTCGGCGTGCTCGAAGTCGACGACCAGGTGGATCTGCTGCCACTCGTGGTTGATGAGGACCAGCGCCTGGCCGGTCTCCTTGAGTTTGTTGGGGTACCTCCTCGACCCTGCGTCGTCGTCGTCCTCGTCATCGTCCTCGTTGTGGTAGTCCTCGTCGCTGTCGTCGCTGTCGTCCAGGGGCTTACTGCTCTTGGCCTTGGCCGTGTGCGCGACAGCCTTGTTCTGGCGGCTAATGTTCTTCATGTTCGAGAGGATGGAGTGGAGCTCTTCGCTGTACTTGTGGAGGGCGTCCTCCTCGGCCAGCAGCTCCTCCGCGGTGACAACCTGCAAGGCCTTGATGTCGTTGTCGGTGAGGTCCAGCACATCCCCGACTCCGACAGCCAGCTCGTGGTACGGAGTTGAGGTCTTGTTACGGACTTCGACCGCGTCGACGAAGTTCTCCACCTCCGACTGGGAGGGGAAGAGAATTGCCAGCGGCTCCTTGTCCCCGTCGACCTCCGCTCGCTGAATCTGGACGGTGGGCTTGGTGGTCGACTTCACGAGAGTAGTGACGCTCATCAGGTCAAACGCCAGCTTCTCGAAGTCAACGACGCTGAGCTCGACTTCCGACTCCGGGGATGCGGTGAAGGTGACCTCATAAGTGTTGGTCTGGGAAGAGTGGCGGATGGAGATCCACTTGCGGGCCCAGGGCCTCGAGTCCACCTTGACAGAGGCGAACATTCCGAAGGGGGCAAACTGCAAGTGCTCCCTCGGCCTCTTGACCTTGCTGAAGTCCTCCTCTTCCTCTTCTTCAGAATGCTCCTCCTCGCTCTCATCGTCCTCCTCGGTGTGAGCGGATGTATCAGTGTGCTTCGACACGTCAGTCTCGGGGGTGTGCTGCTCCTCCTCGTCGCTGTCTTTCCTCCCGTTCGTTGGCGTGGCGGGGCCGCTGTCGTCGCCCTGTTCGCCGAGCACACTGGCGGCCGCCTTCTTGAGGGCTCCTCCACCCAGAACGCTCAACATGGAGGGGCGGGCGGGGGGGGTCTCTGCCTCCTCCAGCTTGGAGGCCTCGGCCGTCTTCTTCGCTGCCTCCCTCTTCTCGACATTCTCCTGCACAGAAGCCTCCCACGCCGCGTGGGCGGTGAATTCAGGGGGCTCCTCCCAAACGGACTCCTCCGACTCCTCGTTGAAATAGTAATACTGCCCCGAGGCGTCGTCTAACCTCTGGTCCCAGGGGTTGTGGGGCTCCGGGTCGTCCACAATATCTTCTCCTACAGATGTCGGTCCCCCCGCGTTCTTCGCGGCTTCCCTCCTATCGGCGTTCTCCTGCACAGAAACCTCCCACGCCGCATGGGCGGTGAATTCGGGAGGCTCCTCCCAAACGGACTCCTCCGACTCTTCGTTGAAATAGTAATACTGCCCCGAGGCGTCGTCGAACCTCTGGTCCCAGGGGTTGTAGGGCTCCGGGTCATCCACGATGTCTTCTCCTCCCCCGCCGCCTTCGCCTTCCATTGGAGGAGTGCTCACAGCGTTGTCGTCGAAGAAGGGCGCAGCGTCCATCTCCGGCGGCCTCTCCCAAACCGACTCTTCCGTCTCCGTGTTGAAGTAGTAAGTTGCTCCGCTGCTCTCGTCGAGCCTCTCCTCCCAATTGTGCTGAGGGGCGCCCTGGGGCGTCTGGGGCTCAGGCATGGGGTCCGCCGCCGCATCCATTTCCGGCGGCCTCTCCCAAACCGACTCCTCCGTCTCTGTGTTGAAGTAGTAAGTTGCTCCGCTGCCCTCGTCTAGCCTCTCCTCCCAGTTGTGGGCCGCCGCCGCTGGAGCGGCCTCTTGTGTCTTCGGCTTCACCGGCTTCTCCCAAACCGACTCCTCCGTCTCTGTGTTAAAGTAGTAAGTTGCTCCGCTGCCCTCATCGAGCCTCTCCTCCCACCCATCCTGCAGTTCATCTTCTCCGTCAGAGGAGTTGTTTTCGCTAGAATCGTTTGAGGCGTCGTCGTCGACGCTGTGCGGAGCAGGTGAGAACGTGGGTGGGACGGGGTGGGTGGTAAGTAAGTTGGGGGGCAAGGGCAGGAATTAAACAGGACAGCAGTTCACGAGGGCAAGCAAAGGATTTGCAACTTGAGGCCGGAAATTTAGTGATTGCAACGCTGGCCCGGGCGACGACGGGGATATCGCTACTGAAAGAATTGGTTTCGTTCGAAATTTGTCAATTTGTCATGTCGAAAACTTGACACTAAAGACAAGAGGGGGGCGGGGGGACGGATATAAAAGGCACTCACAAGTCAGGGGGCACCTCCCACGAGCTCTCGTCTGTTTCGGTGTTGTAGTAGTAGTGATTCCCGCTGCCTTCATCGAACCTCTTCTCCCATGCGCTCATGTTCAAAGCCGCGGAGTGTGGAGGTGGAAGGGTGGGAAGCAGGTGGATGCGATTCCAGCAAAGCAGTTGTGTTTTGAGCTCCTTAGCTGACTTTTGATCCCTTTTATCCTGTCGCTACTAGCCACCGAATCGCTTTCCCCCAACCCTCATATCCCTCGTCCTGCCCTCTCGAGTTGTTTTCCTCGAGTTTCCCCGGACCCTCCCTTCCCTTCTCCACTCTTCGATTTAAAGTTAATTTAGCCTTTCGAGAAAAGGTCACCTGCCGGTTCCTGTAGAGGTGCCGTCCCGCCCCCCCCCCCTCCCTCCCCTCCAGCATGTGCACCCCCGCCAACCTCCGGCTAATTTTCATGGCCCTCTGCCTGACGAAGTCTATCCAAATGACCTTCATGTTCGCGTTCGGAATCATGACCTCCCTGGACATAAAGTTCCACCAGGCCTACGGGCAGCACATCAAGGCGATAGGGATCATGCTCAGCTGCATGAGCGTCTTCGGGAGTTTCAATATGTGGCTGGGTCTGAAGGGTAGTATGATGCATAATAAGTTTTTGCTTTTGATGCATGCGGTATTTGATGGTGAGTGAGGGATTGTCCGAGCAAGTAACGAGCGAAGCGAGTATCGAGGGAGCGAATATCGAGTGCCCCCACGCGATATTACATCATAGATCACGGCGCCCATCGGTCTAACTCTAACTCTTTCTTCCAGGCATCGCCTTCTTTGCACAGCTCTGGCTAGGCTGGAGTATATTAGAAGTGACGTTCCCCGAGTTCGACATGTACACGCGCGAGATGTGCTCCCAAAGCAACCCCGCTCCTTTAGACGCTGTTGAGGATTGCATGGAATACGTTCAGTCAGAACGCACCTCCGGTTTCCAAATGGTCTGGCGTTCCTACTACTACGAGTCAGGCCGTGACCCGAACTTCTTCCAGAAAATAATCGACATCCAGCGCGCCGGCCAGTGCTGCGGCTTCGGCCCGCCCATGGGGTGCATGAAGTATGATCCGGCCACGTTCCCTCACAACAATAAGTTCGATGACTTTTATTTCGGAGGGACTATAACTGACGGAGAAGAGGTGAGAGAGAGAGAGAGAGAGAGAGAGAGAGAAATTCGAACAAAATCCTTCTCATAAAAACCACCAAACCAAACCACACAAAAACCACCCCCCCCCCTCCTCAGTCCTGGTCCCTCTACTCCTCCTCCCGCAACCTCTGCTCCTACGGCACCTCCAACAAATACTGGTACCCTCCCCTCCCTCTCTCCGGCGACATCTCCTCCGAATCCGAGCCCTGCGACCAAATAATAAACGAACTAGAAGTACCACCCCAATACGGAGGATGCATGTACGACATGCCCTTAAGCACCTGCAAAGAAGTCAGAGAAATGAACATCTACAACGGCTGCATGTTCGAAATAGAGAACATCATGAACGCCGAGATGGCGCCTAGTAGTATCGTTATATTAGGTTTGTCGATATTGCAGGTTTTGGCTATTGTTGCGGCGTGTTGTTTTTGTTGGAAGAGGAAACAGCATGATACGTTCCCGGATGCTTTGAGTAATGTACCTTATGATCCTTTTAAGAATGCGAAGATTGATATTGCGGGGGCGTTGGAGAGGAAGATACATAGGCCGAAACATGAACAGCCGGGGATTGAGTTTATTGAGGACTAGAGTAAGTTTTTTATTATCCGCATTTTATATCATACAAATTAAACGATTTTTTATTATTATTCTTATGCAGGGTACTCTTTAATGATATATTAATAATCGTCGAACATTCCTTTCTCCTTAATTTCCTCCTCTCCTCTTCCTTCCTTGTTCTCCTCATCATCCTCCTTCACAACATCATCTAAGGTCTCAAACCCTTCATTAGCCAAAGTCTCCCAAGCCTCATCCGGTATAATATTCCCCACGACCCAAGCGCTAGCTATCCCTGCAAACATTAAGGATATACCGCCTAGGAAGACGGGACCGTAGACGTCGTCTGACATTGATTGGATGTCGGAACTTGCTGTTGATATTATTGTGGAAGGGAGGGGGATTATGTCAGGGATTATGTTCATGTTTAGACGTGTGTTGGAGCGTTTGCTTTTAAAGGTAGGAGCGTGGGAGGAGCTTCTGACGCGGGGAGAAGAGGAGAGTTCGGTTAGAATGTTGACTAGAATGTTGACTAAAACGATGAGGGCGCTGTTGGCCATTATTTTGGTGACACTTCAGTGGAAGCTCTGGCGCACGTTGCGCTCACCTCTTTCTCAACTTTAGACCAGACGAGTGAGAGCTCAAGTGAGAGCTCGAGCGAGATGTCACATCAACCAGAGTAAGTGATCCAAAAGAACATTTTACGATACTAGGAGGTAATACAAAAGATAACGACAGACCATTAAAAGTTATGACGGTACAGAATATTAAAATGAGAAGCATGGCGAGGACGAGGAGGCGAACAAATTGGAATTTACGTGTTATACTGGAATGTTCCCTACACTTTTTAAACCCTTAATAACGTGAGATAACGTGAGTTTGAGACATAATTATCATTCCTACGATGTTTCATCATATTAAACAGCACGTATGTCTGCTTTAAATTATCAGTCAATGTCGTTTAATGTCGTTTAATGGACTTTAATGTGGAACCCTTTCTCGTATCAAACTCTTCGACATCAGCATACATAACTCCTAACAGAAAAACCTCTAACACCGCTCTCCTCCATACCCCATAGAATCCCCCATACCACAAATGTTCCCCCTCCTCCTCCTCCTCCTCTCATTCCTTCCCCTCTCCTTCCCCTTCCTCCTCCCCTCCCCCCCTATCCGTCTCCCCTCAACCTCCCTCCCCCTAACCCCCTCCCTCGCCTCCCCCTACCTCTCCTCCCCCCTCCACCTCTACCTCGACGTCCGCACTCCCCCCGAGCATTTCTCCTCCCGTATTCCAACCTCCTTGAACGTCCCTGCCTTTGAATCGTCTCCGACAGGTTACGTGCCGATTTCGACGTTCTTAAATGATGTCGTTGATGGAATAGGACCTCCTGGTACGGTGAATCTTATTGTTGTATGTAAAGTTGGTATGAGATCAGCGGCGGCTTGTAAGATGTTGGAGAATGAAGGGTGGACGGTTGAGAACCTTGAAGGTGGGATTGATGTTTGGAGGGGTGAAGGTTATCCGATAGAAGGCGACGATATGTTTTGAAAACAAAGCTAAAGAAAACGTTACATATTTTTTCTTATTTTTTTTTTTCGTTTTGTTTCAACATCTAAAAACCACTCGCATCCTCCTCTCCATCAACTTCATCCAACCTATCAATCTGCTGTTTAATCAAATTATTATCCTTAGGATCTAAATCCAACGCCCTAACAAAATGAACCATCGCCTTATAACTATCCCCCAATTTCTTATGAACCTTCCCAATCAAAAAATGAACACTAGCCTCCCTCGGCGCCGAGTCCAAAACCAAGTACAAAGATTCCAAAGCTTCAGGGTACCTTTCTAAACTAATCAAAACAGTAGACATCTGATACCGAGCTTGAGGGTTACTAGGTTCAAGTTCGAAAGCCTTATTAAGAACTTCCAAAGCTTCAAAATAACGTTTCTCAGCTTGACGAACCATCCCTAAATGACAGTAAAGAATACTACTAGTAGGGTTAACATCAATAGCTCTTTCAAAATGTGATGCCGCGAGGTTGAATTTTTCTTGACGGTAGTATATAGCTCCGAGACCGTACCAGGCGTTGTAGTGGGAAGGGTTGGTTGTTAGGGCGGAACGGAAACAGGTTATTGCAGATTGGAAGTCCTCGTTGGAGACGTACTCGTGGCCGGAGAGGGTGTGGGCGTAGGTGAAGGAGGGGGAGAGGGAGAGGGAGCGCTGGAAGAACTTTAAGGCCAGGTCGTGCTCCTTTTGGAGGGAGAAGCAGTTGCCGACGCAGATCCAGGACTCGGGGGAGGTGGGGTTGGAGGCGGAGACGCGACGGGCGAGGTAGCTGAGCTCGACGTCCTGCTTGAGGTGCCAGTAGACGGTGCTGAGGTACTCGAGGCCGGTGACGTCTGTCGGGCAGAGGGCGTGGCCCGCCTCGAGGTGGAGCTTGGCGGCGGCGTAGTTGGACAGCTCGAAATGGCACTTTCCGATCTGCTTCTGGACGTAGGAGGAGTTCAGGAGGTGCGGGGGGAGGCTGGCGTAGAGCTTGAGGGCGGCGTGAAGGTCGTACTTGTGGTAGGCGTTGAGGGCGAGGGTGTACGTGCGCATGAGGGAGGCCAGGGCCGACGTTCCGTCGGAGGGCGTCAAGTGCGCGAAGGAGTTCAAGGGGGTTGGGTCGGGAGTGGAAGCGCTCTTGGCTTTGCCGGAGGGGGGAAGGTGGGAGGAGGCGTTCGGGTGGGGGGGGAGGGGGGGAGGGGTGGCGGAGGGCAGATTGAGGGTCGACTGGAACTTCGGAGTTTTGACCGAGTCGTTGTCGTCATGCAGGCCGCTCACTTTGCTCAGGTCGCCGAGCATTCCTCCGTCATCTCCCATCCCGAAGCTCAATCTCCCTCCCCTAACACTACTCTCCTCGCTGAAACCACTCCTCCCTGTGTCCCTGAAGTTAATCCTACTCATCGTCTTCCCCTGCGTCCTAATCTTCGGCGGCTGTATAGGCGTCAAATTCGGCGTCCCAAAATTAACCTGAAAAGGGCTGCTACTCGAGTACGGCGTTCCTCCGTCTTCATTCATCCCGTTCACGTTCCCCGAGGTTGAGGCGGAGGAGTAAGTAGGAGAAGGCTTATATTTAATACCGTTTATAAGGTCGTTTATTTTTGAGTCGGGAACGGAGTTCCCGGGAGGAGGAGAGCCGGAGACGCGGAGACGGCTTAGGCCGGAAATGGCTGTCCAACACCATCCGTCCTTTGAGGCCACTTTTGCGAAGTCGGAGGCGCCGCCGGAGCCGAGGCGGGAAGCGACGACGCCCTTCCAGAGGGAGGTGTGGAGGTTGGCTTTGTGGTTCTTTAGTTGAACATTGCAGTAATCTTCCATGTTCTGTGATAGCCGACAGCGAAAGGAGAGGGGGGAGCGTGAGCGATAGGCGAGACGTCAGAGTGACGGTTCGATGGACGGTATCGATGATTAACAGACTCGACAACTTCTCACCTCTCCTCCTGGTACGCCCGTGCATAAGCTGAGGGCCGTGCCGTAGTTTCCAGCCAGAATCTCTGTCCTAGCGCAGAGGAGGAGATTAGTAGGGGAAGGGTTGTGGTGGAGGAGGAGGTGGGCGTAGAAGAGGGAGGAGGTGTAGTCGAAGTTGTGGTTGTAGTTGGTTATTAGGGAGGTTAGGTGGGTTGTGAGAGGGTCATTTGCGTTGTTTGGGTTCGCGTTTGATTGGGGAGTGCTTTGGGGCGGGGATGACGGGGGGGAGGCTGTAACTGTCATGTTTGTATTTTCTTTGCTGGTTTGGGGTGGGGTGAGGTGGGAATTGGGGATGTTAGATGGTGGGAAATTGGGAAATATTTCATCATGCTCGCACGAATTTCCTATCACATCTTCGCCCGTCTCCTACACACACCTGTCAGATAAAGCGTAGCTGTAGCGTAGCTGTAGCGTAAATGATGACCTCAAAAGCTCTCTTTCGCCGGGGGGAAAAAGAGTTTACTTCTCAAATAACTTTAAATCGCGACTACTTTCGAAGAAGTTAAGAACAATTGGGCGGTGTCGTGTATAAACGAAGATTCCTGAGTATCGAATATTCTCTGAGGAGTCGTATGAAAGCAGGAATTTGTGGTAAATATATTTGCTTTAATTTTTTAGATAGTCAAAACTCTGAAAGACTAGACCGCTGCGATTAACGTCACTTTCCAATTAAAACTCTCTCGTTTCTACTAGTTGTCGCCTTTTCAGACGCCCTCTACGTGTTATCAATCTGCGATTTCACTTATAATAAGCCGATATTCCCTCCTAGAAGCCGAAGATCGAACCATCTTGTCCTTCCTTGTCACTTCATCAATCATCATAAATACTATACGACGAACTACTATACAGACAATTACTGTGACGTCTGTAAGAGTTCTATTTATAAACGACACGAATTTACGACACTAGCAATAGAATCGAGACGCACGACCGATACTTTCTCGACAACTGTGTCAGGATTAAAGTCAGGATTGTAGTGGCACTTCAGACCTCAAAGTCTTCATTCACGGTACAGACACGCTACACAGTCGCACGCTACACAGTCACACTCTACAGACACGCTACATCGAACAGGTGTGTATAGATAGAGGCAGGTGGAGATGTGATATAGGATCCGTGCGAGCATGAGGACAATTACTTAAAGTTGTAATCTTCTCTGACTACGGCGCTTCCACGTGCAATCGTAAGAGAAGTGCTTTGAAGAGAGACCAGTGTCTTCACTATGTGTCCCCAATAATGCGACTGAGAGCACCCCACCCAACGAACCACTCCACGCAAACGTTGAAAACACCCTACTAACACCTCCAAACCCCAGTGATGCTTCTCCTCCTTCTCCTCCTCCTCCTCCTCCCCCCCTCCCTCCCCCTCGTCCCCCCCTCCCCCCCCTACCCCCTAATCTCCCTCGCCGGTTCCCTCTCCTGCTCCCTAACCCACGCCCTCGTGACCCCCCTTGACTCAACGAAAACCAACCTCCAAACAACCCCCTCCTTCTCCACATTAACCGAATCCTTCCTCTCCCTAAAAAAAAAACAACAACTCTTCAAAGGATTCAAACCCACCGTCATAGGATACGGATGGTACGGTGCTACGGTATATCCTACTTATGAATTTTTGAAACATTTGGATATACAAGGTGATCCTATGATTGTTAGTCTTGTTAGTGGAGGGAGTGCGGCGGTTGTGGCTAGTATTGGACTGTGTCCCATGGAGGTGAGAATGGGGGGGGGGGGGGGGTTATTTAAGAAAAAGGAAGGAGGAAATAAGATGGCTAACATTCGTCGTCTGCGTGTTTTACTCGGGGGGTTAAGAATTGGAGGATCGGAATGTTTAAAGGGCAAAAGTCACGAGGTTACGACGGTTTCGGGAGTCTTCTCGGGAGGCAGGTCGTCTTCGGTAGCGTAAAGTTCTTGGCTTTTGAGGAGGTGAGAACATGTTAAACGTGGACCGTTCCTTTTTTTTCCATGTTCAAGGCTCACATATATTCATCACACGCCGGCAGTTTCGACAGAAGATAATGGAGGTGCAGCCAGAGGTGTCTTCCTCTGTTTCTTTCGGTCTCCTTGCGACGATCCTCGCTGGTCTCGGGAGCGGCGTACTGAGCTGTTACATCTCTCAGCCGTTCGACACTATGTTGACGGCTTTGACGTCGTCTAAGCTTGGGGTTGTGGAGACGTTTGAAGGGATTATGGATGAAGATGGAATCGTGGGGCTTTGGAGAGGAGTTAAGGGGAGGGCGGTTTGGAGTGGACTTATTATCGGAGGGCAGTTCTTCCTGTACGATATTTTCAAGGAGATTGTGGGAGTTAATGGAGGGAGTATCGGGGCGGGAGCGATTGAGGTTGCGAAGGAGTTCGAGCAAATAATATAACATTTTATCGTGGACAAATATTTGGTGATGAACATTTTTTTGTCTATTTTACGCTTGCGGCCTCTCCAGACCAGTCCTTATTGCGGCTGATATCGTCGCCGCAGCAAGCGATCCGATGATCTTGCCCGTCAGCTGCTTCGTAACACGTATACCAAACAGCTTCGCGGAGACGACGTGATTCTCCTTCAGGTGCTCTGCTATCAGTTCGAACCGTCTCGCCACTTCGTACTCAGCGTCTGTTGTGTCATCGAGCAATCTCAATTCAGTGGCGATAGAAGCGCAATGGCTCCTCATCTCGTCATCGAATTTGTTGATAGCGGCCAGGCCGACCATCACGTCCAACAGAACGCATAGCGCAAGAGCGGTTTCTAAGAGCACATTGGCTGTCACTATCAGCGGAAAGTCTTCCCATGGCGGAAAGATTGTAAGGAAAACGAAGCCGGTCGCCAACAAAGTTTGAACGACGAGGAGCCCTCTGCTCAGGGTCTCGGAAGATGCAGTGACCCATTTCCCTAGCAGCATCCCAATGACGCTGTACATGGTTAATAGATTTTTTATGTTCGTCGTTATGGTAAGGTCGAGAATCAGATCCTCCCTAGGCGACGGTTTATTTGTGGGCCTGGTCATGGCGCTGCTCTTGGTGCCCCTTCTCTCCACTGAATTTCTCATCGCTAAGACGGTATGGTCCGCGAAATTTTTGTACATGCGCTTCATCGCCACACTGTCGTGGTTACATTGCTTCACCATCACCTCAGTAAGACAATACCAGCACCATGCCGTCAAAATCGTGAGCAAGACATTGATGATACGAGCAGAAGCGCTCTCTCCAAAAACGCTGCGCGAATCAATGAACCTTACAACGAAAGGGAGTACGGCAGCTGTACCAATCGCCAACATGCTGCGCTTTCTGGTTTTATGTTGGTATGGGTTGTGCGAGGCTTGCAGATCTGAGGTTAACTTGGTCTGCGAACGTCCCACTTGAGAGGCTCGCCTGGAACCAGACTTCAGCTTCCAGTCCAAGAATCTTTGGTCGATAGCGTCGTTGTCGAAGCTGTGGACCAAGGACGAATCACTCTTCTCACTACTGGGGCCACCGCCATTGTTGATTCGCGCCAATTCCTGAAGATATTCGCTTGCGCTCGTCACCTTCACCATTGAACCAATCTTGGGACTTGAAGAAGGCGGACATTTCTTCCTCATCTTTTCAGCTGGGTCACAAATTTTTACATAGTTCAAAGGGTACAGATTCTTGTGCAGATTCAGCGTCCTCATCTTCCCTTCTCTCGTCTTAGTATTCCCCGCCCAATGCGTGAACAGCAAACAAATATGCGATAAGTACAGAAAGGCTGGTGTCAAAATGTCTGCTATGTGTATCGAAGGCGGCTCGTACACATAGAACAAGACAACGCTGGGAATCCAAAGGAACCAAATGCCACACTGGAGCGAAAGCCCCGCGTTGTACTTCTCATTTCATTTATTTGGATGTGAGTAATTAGGGTGCGACGTTTATTGGAAGTGTTAGATTGAATAGAGATTGAGTTGGGGTTAACCCCCGCAAATAATAATATGTGTCGTCAGCGTGACGTAGTTATTTGTGTAAAAAAGAGATGTTTTTGGCGGTTGATTAGACAACATAAACATGAGCCTGAAGGTTATTGTTATTCGAAATCTTCACTTACCTTCATGGTTTTGATCCAGGCTATGTCGGTAACGTTTTTGGCCTCCACGAGGCGGATTGGCCAGTCGATGTTCAGCATGGGTAATAGAAATACATAGCTAAGCATCATGATCGTTTTGAACTGCCTGCTCGGCCAGGTGCCTTCGAGGTAAAGTTTCTCCTCGTTGAGGTACCTCTTCTGAAGAGCCTCGGGGCCTTCGTTCGTAACGACAAATTTCGAAAAAGCTCCGCTGTCAACCTGGACTTTCTTGTGAAGTTCTTCGAACTCGGCTACTGAGAGGGTCGCGCCCACGAGGAACAAAGCGGCAACTAGGTCGCGGCTCGATATGGTCCCATCACCGTTGGCATCTAGGAACGACTTCCAAGCGCCTTGGTCGGGTGTGGGTTGAGGGCCTCTTTCTATGTCAGTGTCTGATTCAGGACCGCTACTACTGTCGGACTGAACATTGGAAGATACCGGCGGAGTGATTTCATCGGTCGAGGAGTTACTGGGCGAAACTGGGACCACCGGGCAGGAGGGAGAAAAGGGGATGGGCATTGGCAGAACGAGGACAGGGGTGACTCAGCCAGGGGACTGGTAAAATATGGGGGGCGTTGGTGATGGGTGGTCGGGGTTGGTTGCGGATATTACTGGTGGATTTGCACAGAATAGGGTTCGGTTTGGGCGATCGGGCGCTTGGTTTAGTGATAAAGATATTTTCACTGTGCTGGCAAAGCTGACTTTTCTGTGAAGTGAAGTGAAGAACCCACCATGTCCCCTCCTCCTCGAAGCGAGTTCGTCTCTACCATCTCCTCACACTCCTTCACCCTGTGGGTGTTCTGGCGTGGGGCGTGGTGACCCCCCTGCCGGGAGGAGCTTCTGGCATTCAGTGCGCTCTCCTCCTCCATCGAGGAAGCAGGAGGCGTCATCCGTGGGGTCGTTGGCCAGAGCCAGGATGCCGCCAACGCGGCCACTAAGGCGTTCGGCGTGTCGTTTCCTTCAATTGGCGATCCCCAGTGCTCGATCGTTGACGAGATCCACAACCGGAAGCTGCTTGAGATCTCCCTGTCAGCGGACTTGGCCTCTGAGCTGAACAAAGACAACACTACCGGCGGAAAGCACGAACGAGCCGTCATCCAACCCGCAATTCTGGCGCTCGATTCCTCCTTCAACGTGCTTTACCGTTGGTCCTCAGACCCGACTTGGAAGAACCTGAACGGGGCCATCCAGCGCCCGGCGGCTAAAGACGTGCTGGCGGCCGTCCTGAAGTCCAAGACCGGCGACTTTACGAGCAAAGAGGGGGACAGCTCGAAGGAGGCAAGCGCGCCGTTCTTCATCATGCCCCTGTTCCTTCTCGCACTGCTCGCTAACGGCAACTTTATCGACATCCAGCCCTTCGCTTTGGGGAAGTCGGGCAAATTCTCCACGTCCGCTCTGCAGATGGTGTCGAGCCTAGTGAAGCTGGGCGTGGTCACGGCGAGCCTCGTAACGATATGGGGGTACCCGGAGTGGCGCGTGCTGCTAGGGTCTTTCATCACCGCCTACATCATCGCGGCGTACTACTTCCTCTACGAGCGGGTCTCCAAAATTATTCTTGGCTAGTGCAGGTCTGACGTACCCGGAGTGGCGCGTGCTGCTATGGTCTTTCATCACCGCCTACGTCGCATCATCGCGGCGTACTACTTCCTCAACGAGCGGGTCTCCAAAATTTTCAAGATTGGCTAGTGCAGGCCATGACGGCGTTCTAAAAACGCCCGACCTCTGCGCTTGCCAAGATATGATATGCGATATATATATGCAATATTTTGTACACGAAAACTATTTATCTTTTAGACCATCTGAGCTTTGGTCAGTTTCTTCCCCGGTTTCTTGGACATCTGCACCATCTTCTCCTCTTCCGTATCTTTGTTTGCCTTTCTCCTACAGAAGCAAAACCAGAACGACCACAAAAGAAAGACCACTGCAGCGGAAACCGCGGCGCCGACGAAGAAAATCTGCGATGAGATCGCGAAGTTGGAACAATGTTGGATCAGATACTGGATCGGGTGAATGACGCTCTCTCAGATCCTCACCTCCTTCTCTCGAGCCGTCAGGTTCTGGAACCACTGAGCAGGATCTATTTCGTCTCCGTCATCTCCGGGCATGTCGTGAACGAAAGGCTTCGCTTCTCTTCCCGGGTCGATTTCAACTCCTTCCCCGGAGCATGCGCAAGCGCACTCATTCAAGTTATCACCCTCGCCACATTGCCCGTTGATTTTTATAGTCTTGCAATTCTCGACGTCGCCGTCGCGAGGGATGGTGATGTCGGCTGGACAGGCCGCCGTGGCGCAGGCGCACTCGCAGTGCTCTTGGTATTCCACGCAGGCGCCTTTAGCGGCGGCCTCGAAGCACGTTTGGACCCCGTGGAGGCGGTCGCCGGGTGAAGTGTTTTCGGCGAGAACTTGGGCCAGAGTGGAATCGTCGTCTTTCGGGAAGTTGGTGTCGACCCAGCATTCGGCTCGGAACTCGTCCAAGGGGTAGTCGCGTCTATCGGTGTCGGAGCACCCGCAAGTTGGGCGCCACCCGTCTGGAGTGTTGAAGGCGCTGTCGATCAGCTTGAACAACACGTTGTCGTAGCTCTCCAACTCTCGGCGAGTGTTAACGTCGTTGTGAATACCGTCGCCTCCAGACGGGCCTGTCTGGTCGCAGTCGAAGTAGGCTTGGACGCCCTCCGCGAAATACTCGTTGTTGTTGTCGTCCGCGTATGTGTTGGGCCAGAGGCCGTTGGTAGTGACCTGCACGTCGTAGGCTTCAGTCATCTTCGTCATCAAATCGCCGTCGTTGCCGTACCCGGCCCACCAAGAGGCAGTAGGCCGAGTGTGATCTAAATCGGTGCCAATGAAGGCGTGGCCGAATTCATGAACCAAGATCATCTCTCCGCGATACACGTCCGCTGGCCACCCCATGCACAGCAAGTTCTCCTCACCGGCGCTGATAGCCCTCCTCCAACGGCTCGCGCCAAGTCCCCTCTGCTTGTTCCAGTCCGTCCCGGGCCAGTCGGTCAACAGACTCTTGTGCTCGGGAACGTCACCCGTCACCTCGCTCTGCGCCATGACGACGAACTTGATCTTGTCTTTAATCAGACCCTGAGCGACGTCCGGCCTCATTGTTACCATGTAGGATGTTATCTTGGCGCAGGAGAGCAGGGCCTCATCCTTCACCTTGTCACTTCCAACGCAAGGGACAGTGCCAAGGACGGCCTTCTTGTAGAAAGATAGGTCAAGGTCATAGAAGTCAGGCACCAGATCCGCTGAGACGACAGAGAAGTATGAACAGGCGCTATCATCGTCGGGGGTGAATGTGGCTGCCCTTACGTAGGGAAGCGTTAGAAGCATCATGGTCAAGGCAAGCATGTTTGCAGTAGTGAAGTCTCCGAGAAGCGCCAAGGGACAGGAGGGGGATTGAAGGGCTTGTGCGTCGGCGGCGGCGGTGGCTAAGCTAGGGGGGCTGTCTGCACGAGCACGTGTACAATTATATTAAATGGAAACTATGTTTTTTGTCGCAACTGATTCATTCCCTTCATTCATTCACTTGCAATGTTTTGACAATACCCTGAGAATCCTAGATATCATACTCTGCAGATTTACCTGGGTAGTAGACTTTTTTGCGTCAGCCCAACACCCCTCACCACCCCCACTCTACACAGTTACTACTTCAGAAACAACGATCACTTCGTAGATTCATCTCCCCATACCTCCAAAAGCCCGCCGATAACATGCATCCCCTCCTCACTGTGAACAATTTTTTCCTTTTGGGAATGGGGATTTGGGTACTGTCGGTGTGGATTGATTTGGGGGGTAGATTGAACGAAGTTTTGTTTCCTCCTGACGCGAACCCGTGCAAGGGCATATGTTCTGTCCCCTCCTCCTTCCTGGACGGCTTAGAAAGTGATAACGACTTTGGAACCTGCAATCCTCGTGCCCCTTCTCAAATATACTACGTCAGGATAATGAAAACGGCATCTACCCGCTTCATGTCACTCGCGACAAACCTTCGCCCTACGAAAAAGTTCAGGTTCAAGGAGCACCGAGACTGGAAGGAGGCCGTCGCTCAGTCTTCAAACATGAATGAGTGGGACACTCGTAAAATAGTGGTTTCCCCTCATGAAAGGGCCGCCTACTACACCAATCTCGTAACCGAAATGATGGCAGATGAGAAAGGCTTAACCCCCCCCCGTGGTCCCAAAACGCTCCATTTCGGTCACACCTTCCTCCCGCAGTTCCCCCCTGAACGAACTCCCTCCATCATAACGTTCCTAAAAAATCCCGTCCACCGACTTTCCTCCGCCTACAACTACGTCCGTCACGGTTCTCAGACTCCCAAAATTCGTCAGCGTAACATCGAGAAGCTAGGCGACGCAACATTATCCGAATGTTTCCGTAACTCTACATGCTCCTCGATAAATAATTTACGAAAGCACTGCAGCCTACAGGCATTATCTCTTTGCGGCGGCTACGACCTGGACTGTAACGTGCACTGGCACTTGATAGATTCTGAGAATTACAAGGAGAAGCTTGAGAAAATGATCGACAGAGCCTTGAAGCACTTGGAGACGGAAGTCCTCATCGCTGGAGTAACAGAGGACATGGACTTAAGGTGAGAAAGCAGAGGTGAAAAGGCTTCACGATATTATTCGAAACGCCTCACTCCTATAAAATCTGCCCGTCACGTCTTAAAAAAATATTACCTTTCTCCTCCTCAGCCTTTCACTTCTCGAGACGTTACTTCCCACGTACTTCGAAGGGATTACATCCTTGAGTATATCCTCCTCATCTCTCTCAAAAAACACTACAATAGAATTCGACAGAACATGGCAAACAAGTTCAGGTAACATCGTAAGTAACGTAGCTTCTAAATATGAGAAACCTAAGAAAGAAGAAGAGGATGATATGATGAAGGATATATGCTACGCTGATTATAGAGTTTGGACGAGGGCGAGAGAAATTTTGAGAGAGAAGAAGAACGTATGCGACGATAGAGCTGAAAATGATAAAAAGGGTTATGAGAAATATCAACTTGAACTGGTGGAGATTAGGAAAGAGAATAAGAGAAGAAGAACAAGCGAGGAGAAACTGTTTGAGACTGAGCTTTAATTGTTGTTTTTTGTTATACGTTTTGAATGAAAAAAAAAACAAATACGGTGTGTTTTTCGTTTTAATCGTTTCATTACTAACAAAATGTCCATTTTTCATACTCACACCATCTTTATATTATAATTTTTATCCCCCGCCTTAAAAAAAATTTCCTTCGCCTCAAAGTCAACCTCTTCCACATCCTCCCCTCTGACTTCGCTTGAGTCCTCTTCGCCTGAATCTTCTCTATAAGCTATAGACATGTGACATTCGTAATCAGAACGTGTAGGACCTTTATATTTTGATACGAGTGAGGAGAGAGAGGTTTGAACACCTTCCAAACCTAGGACGATTGCTACGAGCCATGATTTGCCTTCGGTTTTGTAAATTTTTAAGGTTGAGGTTATGGTTAGAGTTGTTGGAGGGAGAAGGAGATTGGTGAGGGAGGTTTTGAAAGGAAGGACGGAGGTGAAGGGGAGGAAGAAGGGGGTTAGGTGGAGGGAAATGTGGAGGGAGGAGAGGGGGAGGTAGGTCCAAGGTGAGAAACTTTTAGGGTTCCTGTTAGGGTTCCTGTTAGGGTTCCTGTTAGGGTTCCTGTTAGGGTTGGCCGAGGAAGAGGGAGTGGTAAGGCTGCTAGTGGGGCTAGAGGTTAGCCTGGCCCGCTTTGGAGGGGGAGCGGAAGGAGAAGGAAAAGACTCGTCGTCTGACTCATCGTCTGAGGATTCGGGGACTTTCCGCTTCATATATCGACGGAGGAGAGCGGCGGGGGGCTTGATCGTGACGTGAGAAGGGTACAGGCCTTTCATTCCTGGCGGCGGCATCGTCTAGTAGACTTGATAGTTGAATACTGTTGAATATTGTGAAGCGAACAATTTTCAGTTACTTTCTCAAGTGTCCCGGACTATTGGTCGGACTATGACCACCGTCGAATATATAAAACAACTTCAGGCGCGCGATTTGAGCTCCAAAATCCTCTACTATTTTATATTTTTGCCAGAGCATCTCCATTAACCATTGCACCCTGCATTACGTCTCTCTTGGACCCTCTACGGCCACGCACTTATAACAGGCTACGGTGAGTTACCTTCATTATCCTCCGAAATAAACTAAACGTAACGTCTGTGACGTTTTAGCAGTTTAATGTGGCTAAATTGTTTCCCCGCTCCGGGTGCTTTGGTCTGTTTGTTTACAGCCCTGTTCTTCAGACGCCGCACATTCATCGTCCTACCGCTGAGGAGAGAGGGGACAACTTCGACGACCTTTCCATCGACGACAGTGAGGCCGTCGAGAACATGGTGCCCAGCAGGACCTTCCTCAAAATGAGCAGCGGGAGGCAGGCGGGCGAGGCCAGAAGGCAGGCGGAGGCCGAGCTCAAGCGGGCCAGGTACCAGGAGAAGCTAGACGCTGCCGACGAGAAGGAGAGGTTCATGCTCACCAGCACGACAGCCCTCCAAAAGCAGCAAGCGCTCGCCAACAGCAGGCTAGCCAAGCACCACCACCCCGTGGGCCTGCCGAAAAGCCTCACTGTCAGAGACGACCCCATGACCAAGGCGTGATGTGTCTTCCGCTCTGTTTCACTTGTATCCTCTTCCTAACTCTACATCCCTCCTCGTATCACACACACAGTACCCTAGGGTTCCACTACCCCTTCATAACATATAACATATTATGTCAACTTCATCCCTAAAATCCCTCCAAACATCCACCCTAACAACCCTCCTCTCCACCCCCACCCAACCCTGGAAGATCCTAATCTACGACCCCCACTGCCGTTCAATAGTATCTCCCCTCTTAACCGTCTCTGGTCTCCGCAGTCGCGGCGTAACCCTCCACCTCGCTCTCGATAGCAATCGCACGGGCGTCCCTGGCGTCGAGGTGGTGTACTTCGTCGAGGCGAATGAGGAGAATGTTAAGAGGATTATTCAGGATATTGAGAGGAATTTGTATACGGCTGATATTCATATATTCTTCCCTTCCAAGGTGAGAAGAGGGGGAGACGTCTGGAGGGGAACCGTCTGTGAAAACAAGGGACCACATGGGCCGCAAAAGGCCGCTTTCTTATTCTAACTCTTCTTCCCTCCCCTCCAAAATCCTCTCAGCTCCCCCGTCCTCTCCTCGAGACCCTTGGCCGTGGCTTGCACTCTCTGAACGCCGTCAACAGGGTCAAGACCCTGCAGGACGTGTACTGCGACTTCAGGTGCCAGCTGGATCTCTTCGATCTTATGGTCCCAGAGAGTTTCAACAAAAGCATCGGAGGAACGGAATTAGGTGAGAAAATATACTGAACGATACATAATGCAAATTCCAGGCGCCCCCGGGTCAAGGCGCAAGGTTGGGGGAGGTGGACGGTGGTGGAGGTGGGGCTGGGGATGGTACTCCTTTCACCCTGTTACTTAGGTGTCATGGTAAACCAGGGTAACTAAACAGATGAACAGATTATATAATATAATAATACCGCTCGACCATGGTAACTAAACATATGAACAGAGTATATAATATACACCTCCCGTTTGCGGACTATATATAATAATACCCCCCCCCCCGAAACCAAAAC